>JABFYK010058339.1:7047-26163 GCA_018849495.1 Termitomyces sp. T123_Mx157 | reverse complement strand
CCCAGCCGCTACCAGCATTGATAGTAGCAGTAGTCTTGGAAGATTGAGTGAAAGATGGAACAGGAAGGGTGACAACTGTCCCAGTTGGAGTATAAGCCGGAAGGGAGGCAACAGGACCGCCAGTGCTAAGTGTTGCAGGCGGCCAAGCTAAAGCCGATGTCACACTCGCAGGGATGTCGCCGGCGCCGGCACCTCCAGTTTGCCAAGCTGCGAGGGGAGGTGACCAAGGATCCGTATTTCCACAGAAACCTATTGCAGACCGAGGATCGGTAGGCATCCAACCGTGTTCAAGTCCCAGTTTGTACGACCAGTGAGGTGTTTCGACTTTACCAGTTACACTGGAGTTGCCTATTTTCCATGTCCAGAAGAAGTAATCCTGATGCGGAAAATATGTCAATGACTGACGAGATAGTGACGAGAATATTGACCTGAAGAGCATCCATACTAGCCAACGCGAAATTCTTGATTGCAGACTTCGTAGGAGCATCCCAATTCTGCCAGTCCGTCCAAGTTGAACAGCTACCAACACTCTCGCCTGAACCGGGATATGTCCCCTCGTACCTCGTACCAAGATTGACGCCATTAAGCCAAAGTCCACAATCCGTGACAGCATTGCTAAATTCTCCAGCTGTGGTCAAGCCGAAGTTGGCTGACGATGTGTTAACAAGACCACCCCAAGTTGTGCATGGCGTATTCTTATACGATGACATAGGAGCTGAAGATTGAGTGCCAAAACAGATATATGGATGGGTGTCGATGCTCATGCGATCTGCATTGGGAAATTCACCGGCCCACTGGCTGCGAGGAAGAAACCCATCATGGAAAGAAATAAAGGGTCCTTTATTTTCACCGATACCTCCTGCATTGCGAACAATATTATAGGCTTCCATATAACTGTCGACATGATCAAAAAATTGAGAGCCAGTTTAAGAAAACCACTGACAATCGCGCTAGAGCATCTTGACCAACAGTGGGACCTTGTGGTTCATTAAGAATTCCGAACATGGTAACAACGCTGCTGTATTCAGGTTGCGAGATAAATTCTGCGAGGATGCGGATGTAATCGAGTGTTCGTTGGGCGTTTGCGTAGCCCATGGGACCATTCAAGACGTTGATTGTTCCTAAACGCCCTGAGTGATTCCAGCCGTTTTGACTTCCGGGCACAGCGTGTAAATCGAGGTTGATACGAATTCCATACTTCCTTGCCCACTTGATGGCTTTCAGGAAATATCTACAATGCCAGATAAGAGGATGTCTAAGAATCATTACAAAATCTTCAAAACCCACGTCCAGGACGTTTTCTCCAGAAACGGTTCACCATCGCGTACCTCGATCGCCCAATATCCGAGCGGTATCCGCACGTAATTCAGGCCAGCCCCCGCAATTTCAGCGAAGTCTTTCTCCGTCTAGATATTGAAAAATGACAAGGCGCATATTTCCAAAAGGTGAAATCGTACGCACAATGAAAGTTTTGTAGTGGTCCTCCAACTGAGTGATCCCTCCGTTGGCCGTGTCACTTCTCATTGCTTCACTAAGAGTCCATTCGTCCACAGCTGGCTGCGTATTCGACAAGTATGGTTCAAAAAGAGCTGGCGCTCTGCTCGACAAGGATTGGTGAGTAAATGATTCAAAGTAGAGGAAATGATACAACTTGCATGAACTTAAAGGGAGTCAGCCACATAGAAATAAGAGAGAAAGAAACTTCGTACAGGTTCGGTGTTCAACCACCCACCAAGATTGACTCTATTCGCACAGAGTAAGCAAAAGTTCAGCTCGCGATGTGTTCAATATATATTTACCCGCGTATCTTGTCGATTCCATATCGAAAGGTCTCATTTAGGGCTGGAGACCATGACTGAGCTCTTGCACCGTTATTGAATGGATCATTTTCATCCCAGTACCAATAACCACCGAAAGAATTGTGATAGATAAAGGTAGTTCCATCGTCCATCGTCACCTTGCTACCATCACCTCCTGTGATGACAGCAGCCACTGCAGGTGCCCCAGTGGTAGTGGCGGAGGGTTTGGCTGTAGAATCCGAGGTATCGGCATCGGTATCAGCATTTTTATTACTATGAGGTTTTATAATAGCGAAATAAATGGGGACCACGATTGCAAGTATTATAAGGAGGAAGGCAGCAAGGGCGGCCAGGATGACGATGTTGCGTTTCGATTTTACGCGCGGAGGGGCATAAACTGCGCGTTTTTCCTCAATAAGACGGCCTTGTGGGGGACCCATAGGAGACATAGCGAGGTTGCCGAACGATTCAGTAGGATCGTCTCTATAGCCACCAGCGTAGGGACCATGGTTAAGTGGGGTGGCACCCAGTGTGTCATTGAGTGCATAAACAGATCCGTTATATTCAGAGCCACCTCCAAAGGTGTTGGTGTTGTGTGTAGAGGCATAGGAATTGCGTGTTTGTGGGGCGCCAGCGTCGTCGTAGAGGGCAGCGCCGAGAAAGCGTGGCTGAGCGGCACCGAGGGGAAAACCAGCGGAATCAACACCAAGATCCGTTGGATTTAATTGCGGGGTATGAAAAGAGGCGGAGGATGGCGACGGAGGTGCGTTGTAGAGTGAATTTGTAGGGTGGTCATCGCTGGTCAACGGCAGAGGATCATAATTGACGTTTCCCTGAATGTTGGAGGCCATGGCGGGGAGAAGTGGGAAAAGACGGAAGCTTTGGAAGATGACTAAAGATTGGACACGCGGCCACGATCAGGCAGATAGGATCGCCTACTTCAAAACAACCCCAGCAGCACTCACGCTGGAGCCGGCGCCCTTTCTGTCAGTTGGAGACAAATGCCAATGGTAGCAAATCAAAAAGAACAGAGACAAGTTGATCTGATTATTTGTACTATTGTAGCATGTATTTTAGCACACGACACCGAGACTTTTCCTATTTAGGGTCATCACTTGTCACATGGGCGGCGAGTTCGCTCCGTGCAACTATGATGGGTTCGTGAAACCTTGCTGCGCTTGTTGCTTTCGACGTTGTCAGGCCAGCATCGCGGAGGGATCGGATCTTCTCACCTGTGTCAACCGGAGAGCTGTCTGGAGCTGTTCTGTCGTATACCCTTGGACACTCGAAAGGTTAGGTAGGTAATATGTTCCGCGTGACCCTGCGTTCCCTGGGACCTGCAGCGGCATTGGGTGAGCTTGAGCTTGAGCCGAGGGGGGTCGAGGCGAATTGACTGCAGACGTCACGGCGGAGTTGTGCGGAGGTGAACCAGATAATGCAACGTCTCGGTTCACATATGACGGCGGCGACAAGTGAGAGTTTGTTCCAGAAACATTGCCGTTTACACCGTTCGTCTGAATATGGTTTTGCGCATGGGCTAAAACCTGCTGCTGCTGCTGCGCTGCTCGTGCTTGAGCTTGAAGAAGCTGCTGTTGTGTAAGTCGACCTGTTTGCATGGCTGGTGTGCTCGTCCTCTGTTGCTGCGAAATGTTGACTTGATTCCGTATTTGTGGGACCACCTGAGCAGGCATGCTTGTTCCGGGTGGTCGTTGCATTACCGGCGCAGCTTGTGATTGCAGCTGTGACTGAGATGCTTGTTGCGGCACTGTCTGCTGCTTTATGTTAGATTTATGATGATTATTGAGCACCATTCATATTCATTGATATTTACCAGAGATCCTTGCCCATTCGGCATCCTGTTGAGCCGAGCAATGTCTTCTTGCCTTTTGCGAGCTTGCAGTTCTTGGAGTGCCAGCGCCTCTTTCTCAGCTTTGACACGACTCAGTTCTGCGGGGGTTCGCTTCGGAAGTTTACTGTACTGTGCATGCGTCTCGTGAACACCTGAAGTCTTTCGTTGTGCTATTGGTAGAAGGGTAGCAACCTTGAGACCGAACTCGTAGATAGCACATAAAGCAGCTTACATTGAGCTTTTTGTAAAGCCTCGGCACGCTTCTTGCCTGCCTTTCGAATAGTCTCCAGGACCAGAGCATGTCGTCGTTTCTTTCGTGGCTCACTCCCAGCAGGCATTCCGCTTGGAGAGACACTTGAGATGCTCGCGCTTGCAAGTCGTTTGACACCGCGAGTTGTCATTTGAGTAGAATTCGGGGATGGTGTAGCCTCAGCTGCAGAAGCTGTTTCGAGCACTCGCCGGCCCTCCGGTCCCCATTTCTCTCTCCACCGATCCAGGCAGTCTCGAAGGGTTCTTTTGTCTGTTGGGACTGTCAGACGAGAAGCATTAAAGCATTCTGAGATCAGTGCCCAATTATTTGGATATCGGTCACAAAGAGATTTGAGGAGGGAATCATCAGCATTACTCCATAGATGATCACTACGCTTCCGAAGTTCCTTGTCTTTCATGAATGCAGTCTGCAACTGGAGCGCAATCAACGATGGTCCGCTATTGGATCGACCATCAAACAGGTCTAGTTGACAGATTCAACAAAGGACCGAGCTCTCAAATGGAACGACGACGTACCGCTGACGCTGTCATCATTCTTTACCGGAATGTCAAATTCGGGCACAACGGCGCTGTCATCTAAGGACAGCCATTGACCTCCTTTCCAGTTCCTTGATGGACGAAGCGGTCCAATGAGAGTGGGTTTGGACGTCATGAAATCTCCGGTAGGATAAAGCTTTGTGTATAATATATCATCGGGTCTCTTGTTGGGATCGTCACGGTCGATTTTCCTTTCAGGTCGTTTCCTACCCTCAACACTTTGCACAACTGGCGTCAAGTCAAAATCCAAGATGTGAAGGTCAGGAAAAATTGATTCCAGTCCCGGAGGAGAAGTCGCAGCTTCTTTCACGGTTTTCAAAGGTGCATCGAGCTTAGCTACATCGAATTCCTCCAAATCAAGGAAAAGTTTGTTATCCTCTGAGTATGCAATGATTTCGCGGAAAGGCGCATATATGTTAGACTTCCCTTGCTTCAGGGATCCCGGAGAAATGTCAATATCGCCACCATTAGAGGATGAAGTAGGTTGAGACGCTAATACAGGATCGTGGGATGTCAACTTGAGTCCAACAGTATCAGGCTTGATATCATCAAGAATCATGTTTCTCTGATTGGTCCCAGCATCGTCGATGGGCTCAAACTTGATTAATGCCGACAAGTCCTCTATCTCCTCTGTCTTTGGCTGCAAAACCTGAGCATCGATTGGATCGTCCCTCGCATCGGCATCTTCAAGAACAGAAGCGATCAAGGTACGAGGTTCAAGTATATCAGTTACGTTTCGGGACTCGTGGTCTGCGTCCTCATCGTTGTCCTCGTCTGCGTCTTCGTCCTCGGAACCGTAGTCGACGCCCAAAAGCGAGATTCCTTCGTTAGGTTGGGTTTCTTCACTGTCAACTTCCGTTTTTGTATGGTCGGTACTATGGTCGAGATAGACATCTTCATCCACTACCATTTCGTTTTGAGGCTCCTCTGTACATCTTCGCTTCCAGCGGACACAGACACCCTTGGCCACACGAGCTTCCGTCGTACCGGCAGCATGCCAATCAAGAACGTCCGTTGATATGTTGTACGCCAAAGCAAGCTTCCACTTTCGTTCCTCGCGGAAATCGACACGCATCCATCTCTAAAGAAATTGTAAAAATAAAGCATAAATTGTGAGACATCTTAACTCGCCATCTCATCCATAAGGTGATCCCAGTGGGTCTTTGGAACCCCGCCAATCGCTCTTTGTTTCTTAGGTTGGCGGAAACTCCAACGACCTTCTCGTTTCAATAGCTCAATCCTATCGATTGCTCTAACGAGGCGCAGCTCAGCCATGGCAACCTGAAGCAAGTTCAAAAGGGGGAGCGCCACATGCGCAGAATTTTACATACCACCCATTCCCGTGTAGTGAGGCATTTGGATGCACGAGCAACTTTCTTCCAAACAGGGTTTGCGTTAACAGTAGCGGCCCATTTATTCAATCCCATAGGTCCCCATTCATCTTTCCGCCCCTCTTTAAATCCGGCCTCGCGCTCCTTCTCTCGTCTACGTTTCAAAGATTTTGACTTCTTGTAATCGAGATTCAGAGACTTGAGGGGTGGGAGCGTAAATTCTGATTGAAATTGGTGGAGGCGTTGGGGTAGATCTTTGGGTATGGTGGTTGTTGGTTGCGGGGAAGGAGCTCCAGGAAAAGTATAGTCCGGTTCCGGGGCTGCAGAGGGCAGGGAAGTAACGACAATAGTTTTTCTTGTGGGAGTTGGTATTTCTGGGAAAAAAGTAACGTGAGCGTTGGACAGCAGCGCGATATCGCCGGACTTGTGCGCGGCAGCTGGGGAGACTGAATCAATAGCTTTCTGCGGCAAAGCCTCTTCGAATTTTCCAATTTTCACATTCCGAGAATCCCCCGACGCGACAAGTGTAGCAGGGAACACCTGTTGTGGAACAGGGTGCGAAGAAATTGGTACAGGGATATTCGTCTCTGAAGTCATAGGTGGAATGTGACTACCTTCAACCATTAACTTGAACGCGTTCGGCTGCGGCCTCAGAGCCGTAGTCATTATATGATCCCTGAATGGACGATGATTGGGTTCCACGAGTCGTGGCGGAGATTTTTTGAACAGGTCGAGCTCGTCATCGCTATCATCTACTTCTTTCGGCAAGTGAGACATCGTTGATGCGTCCGCCATTATGAAATCTGTATTTTCTCTAGGAAGATGCCTTGACTTCATATGCTCAGACGGGGAAAGGATGGGAGCACGTTCGTCTTGCTGTTTCGGAGACGTAGTATCATGGACAAGGCGACCAGGCGTCTGCTTTGACAAGGATGAAGCTTCGAACCGTTGGGAGGCGGCTAGAGGTATTGCTTGGTCGTCAAGATGACATATGCTACCTGTTTCAACACTGCGCACTATCAGAACACGAGAAAGCATAGTAGAATAAATGGGTATTACTCGTCCTCCGTCATCTGGAATTGAAGGATGAACTTGTTTAAGTCCTTGTCGTCTTCATCAGGAGAAAGTATTGACCCAATATTCCTTCTGCGGCGAATCATCTGGTGCATTTCGCGTAACAGGACATTTCGACGTCTTGCAATAGCGCTAGAGAGATCGCTCAATTTCGAAATACCTCGAGTTGAGATTCGGCACATACGCAAGATTCGCAACACGTTCTTCAATAAGTTCTTCTACAGATCTGGGATGCATCTAAACAACTCGTGTGGTTCTCCAAGCCGTCCTGCTCTGAAGGAAGAGAAAGATATTACCTATTAAGGAGAAATGACCATAATCAGATCAGGTGATTATCATACAACAATGCCAAACATAAACTAGTTATTTTATTTAGAAGTTTTCAAAAGTGGCGGGAAGTTCGAAACATTCGCAGTTTCCACTCTAGTGCCCTATTTGTAAGGGATATTCCTCATATGTCGAACATTTATGATCCCCCTTATTCTGTGCTGAACCCAAAAGGCACAGGAGAGAGTAGGCCGCCATATGATGCGCTGGATGGGAAGTGGGGGTGGGCACAATGCAAGTTCTAAATGGCCTTCCTTTGGATGTTTGATTTTCTTTCTCTCTTCCGATTTTCGTTTGCGTAACGCTTGCCGACTTTTCATTGGTAGGGATGTCTATGTACCTATTTGTAATTCTTTGTCTCTGCCTTGTAGTTTCATCGGGTTTAAGTTTTCCTTACACAAGACCAATGCGTGCATCAAGTCGCGTGGTCCATGTGGCATGTATAGGCAATTGGAATGTTTCACCATTTAGGGATGAAACCATTTCTTAAGATTGCTTTCTAGGTATGTTTTCTTTTCTCTGAGGGACGTAACCATTCCTAAAGTCAAATATCGACCCTTTCAAAGACATATCTTAGCAATCACAGGCATGTCTTCCTTATCATGACATTTTGATGTCTAAGCACTAATCCTAACTTCATAGAATTTACATACTTCCCTTGCTCCACTACCATCCTTGCTTTCAGTAGATGCTAGGTTTTCCCTGTAGGGAACATTGCATTGTTGCGGTTCTGATCGCTGGTCCAGGAGGAGTTTTTCTTGCTCGACGCAGTCGTTACCATAGCTTTCTGGCTGACATGACTTAATTTGGCATCTGGTTCATTTGTATTCACTATGAATTAACAAAGGCATTCTCTTCTCGTATCCTGGTAGATCGTCCTAACGGACTCAGCATCAACCCTTGCAATAGGGTATAGCCGTGTACAATACGAAAATATCAATCTCTCCGAACACAGGACCGGCTCGTTGAGCTCTCCTATTACGTTTGGGCATTGATCAGGAGGACGCAAAGCTGCTCACGCCTTCTCTTAATGACCTTCCTGCTCCAGAATCACTCTGTTGGAATGTACCAGCATTTCCCATCGCTTCTACGTCATGCCCGCTCGAACGAAAAGGTTGTGACGTGAGCACGGGTTGGACAGGCATCGTATACTCCACATTAAGGTCCTCCAGGATTTGTTTGAGATTACGCATAAATAAGTTGCGGCGTGTCCAACGCCCACCCCAGTCTTGCCAGTTCGGACGGTCTGTTTATGAAATCCGGATTGAGAGAGATGACCTATCTCAGTGGATAAGATGAACTTACGTTCCATGGCCACAACAAGGGTGATCGCATTTTGATACTCCATTTTGTCTATGTTGAGACCACAGCCTGACCATTCGCGATTATTGGTAGTCACATAAGCATTAATCCGAGTTTTAATTTGTTCAATAGTTTCCAGAGGGGTGTTGTATGAGATGGTCAGTTTCGTGGATTCCCACCTTGGCAAAATATAAAGATGATAGCTCCATAAATCATTGTGTACGGCTCACATCGATTTGCTCCGGCGCAAGTTATGAACCAACTTGGAACTTGCAAGAAGAGCATTTGGTGCAATGATTTCTTGGCCATCCACTCGACGAAAAGTTGTAGAGAACAAACCAAACTCGCGGACATATAACACCTGGATGTCTTTTCATTTTTCTAATAAAACCGACGACAAATGAAATGCGTGCCTGGTCGTCTATCATCACCAGATCACCGACGTCAAAAACATGTGTTGAGAAAATGAATATCAACTGTACTCCTTGGCGTAAGCCAACCAATAATGACAAGAGACAGATTCACTCAACTGATTCGAAAAGGGTTTGAGCGGAATGCCCAAAGATGAAGGAAAATCCGAGAATTATGGTTGCAAGCGGCACAAGGGACGATAAAGTATTTGTCCGGTTGAAGATGAGAAGACAGGCAAATATGATCCCAATTAATGCGATCGACAAAAGTACTGCGTCTAATTTAGCAACGACAGAACTGACGTCCTAGATTGTGCATGAGTATCTTCTTGTAATATCCAAAAGGAATGGAGCCACCTTGAGACTCAATACCAGTGATTTACGCTCTCGGTATATCCTTTGCACAGCTTCTCGCATTTCCCTCCTCGAGATGTCACCATTTCCATCCTTGTCAAACAGAGCAAAGGCATCGTGCTATCGAAAATTTATGAGATAACATACAATATTGCAACTTTTACATACAGCCTCCGTGATTGAACGAAAATAAGGATGAAAATCTACCATTCTTGGTAAGTCCTGAAAGGAAAGACGGAACGAAAAAAAAAGAATTACGCGCACCTTCAACGATCAAATGAGACCGTGGTGGGTTAACATCACTAAGGGCACTAAACAACTTCCTCGCGAGCCGTCTGGCAGAAGATAGACCACCAATCTCTCCTTCTCTATTGAACTTGGAGGATTTCAAAGCTACAGCACCGATCGCTCCGCCAACCTCCAAAGTTGTAAGCTGGGTTAGTAAGAGGAATCAGGGCAGTTCAAACCTGGTCAACGATGATGCTGGTCATGTCCTTGTTTTTGCGCGGACTGCCATTCTTTCGGCGCTTGGCCTTTTCGGTAACCATGATATGTCCATCACCCTCCGCGGAAGAACCTTCTTGGCTATTCTGAGCAGGTTTATGGCCTCGAGTTATCACATTGAAAAGGTCAACGGATGCCGAAGGGCTTTTATGGCCACGTTTGGTGTATGGTGATTTCTTGCTAGGAATCGGATGTGCGTTTGAGAGTCTATCCAATGCCCTGAGACCAAGACGATTCTCCTCGAGTCGCTCTGCAAGTGCCTTTTGGTGAAAATTAATTGCAACGAAGTTACCACAGACATCCAGGTTTGTATCCTCTAGAGCACGACCGAAACAGACCACGTCGGCCGGCCCAGCTTACTCTCTCTTCAATCCCTGGTCCAAGGATTTCTCTGGATCATGGAAGGCGCGCGCCCTATTCCAGTCTGCGGTCTGTGCTGTGGGTATAGTTGCGGCAACCACATTGGCTGACTCCTACTTTTTCGTGTGTAATCTTCTCGTTCTTTGAACCACGCTCTCACATGCGAACAGCCCCAACCAGTCGACAAACCACCGAGATATGCGTCTCGTAAAGAGATGAAGCTTGCCATTGACGAACTTTGTGCTGCGTTTCCCGGCCCAAATGATGTCTCCACGGACCCAGACACTTTGAAGACATACGGCTTCTCTGAAAATTCATATCACCCAGCTTCATCCCATTCCGTCGTCGTCAGTCAATTGGAGTCTGTCTCTATCGTACTTTTCATTTTCTTTATCCATAGGTCCGGCCAAAATCGACCGCAGACGTTGTCAAGATTGTGAACATCTCCCGCAAGTACAGGATGCCCATCACCCCATACAGTGGTGCAACCAGTCTCGAGGGCCACACATCTGGGGTTAGTCCTGATGTATCAATATAATCTCCATTTATGATAAATTATAAAAAGTTTGAATCAGGTAGTATCTGCTTGGACATGTCGGGGATGGATCAAATTCTCGAGATTCATGGTGATTCTACTTTGTTTACTGCATACCGGGTCTTGTATTCAATGGTCACTATTCTGCATCACAGAATCTGACTCCGACCTCGTTTGCCAATCAGGAACTCGATGGGAAGACATCAACATGACACTCAAAGAAAAAGGAATACCTTTGTTCTTCCCAGTAAGCGCACACTTTGTCGAAGGAAGGCTGATTTTCAGTTCCTTAGTTGGATCCCGGACCCGGGGCAGTAAGTGATTTGAAAACCAGTGATTGCTCTTTTTTTTATTTAGCCTTCTCCATAGACAATTGGAGGGATGATCGGGACTGGTTGCAGCGGAAGTCAGGACAATCATCAATACCGTTCAGACCCAAGTCATGGCTAACTTCGCACTTGTGTAGCTAATGCCGTCCGCTACGGAACAGCGCGAGCAGAATGGTTTCTCAATCTTGTGAGCCTTACAGGTTTCGGTTCGCCATCTTCACTCATTGGTATTTCAGACTGCGGTACTTCCTAACGGCGAAGTTATTAAGACACGCAGCCGAGCCAGGAAGTCAGCTGCTGGATTCGATATCACTAAACTATTTATTGGGGCGGAAGGAACTCTGGGTATCGTCACGGAAGGTAAGTCTTTAAATTTAGTTTGTCGGTCTCCATTCATTCATTCATTCACTCACCAGTGACACTTCGGCTTGCTCCCGTGGTTCCTACGAAAGTTGCGATGGCTCAATTTCCTGATGTTGAACATGCTGTCAGCGCAGTTCAGGAGATACTCAATACACCCTACGGTCCACATATCCGTAAGCCATGCAAATCCAAACTCCAATGAAACCGGTTTCACCAAGTTTCAAAAGAATGTGTGGAGTTGCTTGATGACCACAGTAAGCGAAAATTGACGATTCGTTGAAAAAATCCGTGTATCATTCGAGCCTTTCCAGTGATGAAGGCCATCAATACTGCAGGTCTTGTCGACCGGCCTTTTCCTGTAGAAGATACCCTGTTCTTTAAAATTCAAGGTGATCCTTCGTCAATTCAGAACACGTCCAAAGCCGTACAGTTAATTGCCAGGAAGCACGGTAGCAGTCAGTTTGAATTTGCATCCACGGAGCAAGAAGCTGACGACATGTGGCAAAATCGAAAATATGCTCTGATGTCAACTTTGGCGGCATACCCAGGAACACGCTGCTGGACCACAGATGTTTGGTATGTCTGTCTTGACATTATCCTGAACATTTTTGGACATGTAAAATAGTGTGCCGGTGTCGTGTCTCCCTAAAAAGGAATATCTGATTGAAGAGTTGGGAGAAGGTACCGTTGAACTCATGCGGGTTATCAAGCGTGCAGTCGATCCAGATAATCTTTTCAATCCTGGCAAGGTAATACCACCATGTCCTCACTTTGTAACTTGCACTTATACTTGGAATAGTTGTATCCAGCATCAAAGAAGTCTGAAGGGACGCCCAAGAAATGACCAAAGTAGTGAACGATACAATGCAATATAATATTAATTCTATTCACACATCAATCTATGCACGTTCAATTCAAACCCAAATAATTATTTAACATCACTAAGGAGGCATATCAAAATTCGCCTACAGGCCTAATTGCTTGAATTCTCTCCATTACCTCTCGTACCTCTGTCTCCCTCGCAAGTGTCATTTCCTTCGCCACAGCAAGCTCTTTTTCCAATTCGATGGCTGTCATCGGATTTCCGTCCACTTGTTTGCCGATACACTCAAAGCGGCGCAGAGTATCACCAACGCGAGGAAGGAAGGCACACCGATCCCAGCCGTTATCGTTGAAAGAGAGGACCGCCTTGACGGCGGCTGTATTAATATCACGATGCAACTCTTCCAATTTTGTTAATTGAACTTCCATCCACCGAGCCCGACGTTCAAGAGCCAAGGTTAAAGCTGCAACCTCGTCCTCTTTCCCATGTCCATCATCCCCACCGTCGTCTAGGAAGTCATCGCCTTTGAGCATATCGCGCAGAACACCATCAAAGGAAGAGCTATCATCCCAGGTAGTGCGAGGGAGGAGGCGCAAAAGGTCCGAAATGGTCTGCGTCAAAGTCTCCAGCAGCTGTTGAAAGGATGATACAGCGTTATCAATAGAACCTGAAGGCATATGGTTCGCAAAAGATCCTCCTCCAACTGATAAAGCTGATAATGCATGTACCAAAGGGCCATATTCCAAAGGCACGGTAGCGGCAGGACTGAGCCTATGCGTGTCGAAGAATGGATGATTTGGAAGGTCCATAGCGGGGTTCGAAATGTCGATGTCCTCCAGGAGGGTTTCGATCGATGTCGGCGAGTGACGATCCAAAGAGTGAGAGCGAGAATTGTTAGTACTGGTATCAGTCGCCACAAGGTGCAGATCAGAGATGGAGGGAATGGCGGTGCCATCCTCGACATTTGGTCCTTCTTCTTTCAAAGCCCTGATAGGCTTTGTGGTGGGCTTGTTTTTCTTAGGCTTTTTCGATAATAAAGGAACTTGGGCCTCGGGTGGTGCAGAGACGATATCAGCCTTGGGAGCAGAATGTTGACGCGACGGCTTGGATAACTGCTGTGAACGCTTGTCCTCGCTTTGCTTCTTCTTGGCCTGCACGTCCTTCTCCCTTTGTCTCTCCTTTTCAGCTTGTATCTCTTTCTCCTTGGCAAGCCGTTCATTTTCCGCCCTCGCCTTTGCTGCCTTATCTCTGTCAGCTCGATCCCTGGCCGCTTTCTCTTGCGCTTTGATTGCCCGTGCCCTTTCTTTTTCCAGCAATGCCTTCTGTTTCTCAAGCTGTCTCTCGAGAACTAACTTTGCGCGGTCAGCCGCTTTGATGGCAGCCTTTTCCTGAGCTATGCGTTGCCGTTCTGCAGCTTTCTCTGCTGCAGGCGCCTTCTTGGCAGCCTTACGTTCAGCCTTTTCCTGAGCTTTCGGGTCTAGTGGGGCGTCTTCTGCCACGATAGACTCTTCATGAGGACTGGCCTCCACGGGACTAGCGGTTAACGCAGGGAAGTCGGCAGAAGAAAGTGCCAAAGAGAGAGATGGAGAAGCTGTCGTCGAGACTGCGGCGCCAGTAATAAAATAAATCAGCGTCGGAGTAGACGTAGACACCATGCCAAGGGGAGGGGGGAAATTATTGTTTGTAAGTGACGGTTGGGGTTGCGAGTCGAGATAGTCCATGTACAAGGGAGAAACGAGATGAGAGCCGGGCATTCAAGGATGCATCAATGCCGGTAATGAAATTTCCGCACTGAGAAAGCACGGCACTCGGTACACTGACCTCCCTCCCCTCAAAGAAAAAGAAATTGTGCTCACCATGTGCTGATCCATTTCCATCTATGTTGACGCCCAAACCTACAGCTGTTCCTGATTGGGGAAAAGAGAGTCCGGGTGGCGGTCCATAAGACATCTGATTACTTCCACTGTCTTGAGTATTTGAAGCTAAACGTGCTGACATGATAGCAGGGTCTTGAAACGGGGAAGCGTTTACTTTGAGTCCTGGCGGGTATTCTGAATATAATAGATGACATGAATAGTAGTTTAATGAGAGAATTAGCTACAGTACCAAGATTAGACTGTGCACGATTTCGACTAGATTGTATGAAATCTCGTAGTTGGGCTTCACTTAAGCCAGTTTCAAAGGTTTGAGGTTGAGACCGGTTCTGAGGATGGCTATGATCCAAAGCATGCTGAAACAGGGGTGAATTGGCATTTGAAGTTTGTGCAAAGCCAGAGTCTCTTCCATTCGCAGACCATTGTGCTCGTCCATGACCTTGGGCAAGACTATCAGCAGGGGAGTAAAAGGGCTGATGATCACCGTTGCTATTGCTGAGTGGCGATGCTACGTGGAGTGGAGATGATGTGGCAGTAGAACTTTGCTTTCCGCGCGCAAAACCAAACCGTGACACCTTTCTACCAGAGTCGTCGTCCAACAGAGAGTATTGTAATTGTCCAAGAGAAGAAACGGATGCCCCAGGGGCCTCTTCGTTGGTGTCTGCGAATGGATTGAAGGAACCCATATACCCAAGACCGGAAGATTGGCTATCGACAGTTGAGGAGGACCTCGTAGGGTTGGGGTCATAGGCAGAACGATTAGAATGAGGATATGGTAGCCCTGGAGGGGCAACAAAGCTTGCTGTTTGTGCGGTCGGAGAGCGAAGGGCCGGGAAAGCATCGATATAAGATCCGTTGAAGGGTAAATTGGCTTCTACCTCAAAGTCGGGCATAGAGGAAAGATTATCTAGATCATTTCCCGCTAGCTTAGGATCCAAATTAAAGCTGAATCCAACACCGTCTCCGCCGCTCAGAGTCCGTAGAGTTCTATCAAAGTCTGGGAAAGGGCTGACTCCAGTCATCGTTGGCAAAGCGGCCTCACGTCGAGCTTTGACGTCATCGAGCAACGCACGAGCCGCAGTCGACATTTGGTATGAGGACTGTGATGCGAGTAGAGGAGTTTCGGGAAGGGCCATGTCAACCAAGGATTGAGGTGGTCGGCTAGGAACTGCGATACCAGGAGGGACAGAAAGACCTGGAGGGACTGCAGGAAGACCAGGCGGCAACATAGATGGACCCATTGGTATCGTGGAATCTGCAGAATCTGTGCGGGGAACAGGCGAAGGCGAAGCCACACTCGGCGGACCTGACTCAGGTTCTTCTGTGTGAGTCAACGGGTCAGGTGAATGGGGTGGGGGTGGTGGCCCCGACTCTTTTTTGAGTCTAATTCTCGCATCCTTAACGTCAGGAGAAGTGACTCTTCGTGGTACAAGAGATGAAGGTGTCGTTGGGCGTGAAGATGCTTGGGTGCCTGCCTTTCCACCTGTTACTGTTTTGATATCCGGTTGTGAACTCCGGGAAACCACCGCAGTTGCACGAATGTCATTACTAGGAGGGTTCCGAGGCTGACGCGCCACTGCACCTCGCCTAGGCTGACGATTGGCTGAGCCAGAGATGCTGCTGCTGTTGTTGTTTATTATACTTGACGAATGAACGTTGGCTGGCTTTTGCGCCCATGAGGCTGCACGGGGAAGACCGGCTAGAAGTTTATATCAGACTTGTATTCAACAGAGTCAGAAAGAGTTTCACCATCAAGCTCATCACCCTTTTTGTGAGCGACAGCAGCACTTCTGATTCTGCTCTCGGTAGTCTTCATAGTGTGTTTCCTTAAAGTTATCAGATATTAGCGGCAATAACGGTACTAAAGAAGAAGTAACCCACAAGGTTGTCAAATCCTCTTTAGTGAAGCAATCCTTTTCATCGCCCCATTCATGAAGATTCATACAACTGTGATCACTACAAGAGACATTACGCAAGAACGCCATGCAATATTTGGTCGTCCCATAGCTAGCGCGCATTACATCACCGCGAGCGCCACCGGTCGAGGGAGCTCCATCAACAGCAGTGATTGCACGAGCAGCATCCTCCCGTCTATGGTACGTGATATACAGACCAACCACGGGATCACCGCCTCCAGATGGCGTTCGCTTGACAAGAATTATCTTTGTTATCTTGCCATACTGACCAAAGTATTCGTTAGATCGAAGAGTAGGGATGAGCTGGGGAGGTGAAAATGAGTCACACTTCAGGATCAACAAATCACACGCACTTCTTCTTTTGCGAATCGGGGACCTATGCCTACCACGTAAACGACGTTACGCTGAACTACACGAACATTGGCGAGATGGCGTCTGTTTAAATTTTCGAGTTCTTTGCGTTCACGTTCTCGTTGCTTCTTCTGTTGCGTAAGGCGTTTATGACTAGTCAAGGTGATACAAATTTAGCTGTGTGACGAGGAGATACGATAAAAGGAACACGAACTCTTGAGTTGCAATGGGCTTGAACTCTACAGCCTCATCGGTATACACGCGTCGACAAGCAGGACAACGTTTATTGAGATTTTCCTTGATATGATGCCAGCAGAATCGGCAAATCTATAGAAACAAGTTCAAAAATCCTCGATAAAGAAAAAAATAAGCTATCGTACTTGATAGCCACACATGCAGGGTTTAAAGTTGAGGTCGGAAATATCCATTTCTTCTAAGCATAGAGGGCACTCCGCGTCCTCCTAGATCATATTCCGTAAGAAATTATACTGGATACGCTTTGAAAGAGATTGGATGTCTCCTACCGCCTCATCGTCGCTCCAGTACGCGTCTTGCACACCAGCTAGAACATGCGATTTGGATTGGGAGACCGAAAACCCTGCGTGTACAACGGGTGCTGGCAGGGAGTGGTGCGGATGGAGTCTGGACGTCGTCATTGAAAATGGAGAGATATAAGATGATGATGTTGTGAGATGCTCAAAGTTGTTGTCGAAGAGGGAGAAAGGCTTTACGGTGTGGTCAATGAGGCAAAGCAGCCTATTTGTTTCTCACGTTGCTTTTGTTTGCACACAGTGCAGCCTGTGTTGGGCTCTGAGTATGTTGGTTGCCTGGCTTTGTATCCTTGGATGGCTCAAATCAATACAGCCTCGGGTGATGATTTCGTTGTCCTGCATACACCTATTCGAAGTTCCATTGATATGTAAATTTTGGAGGGTCAGTGTTATTAATCACCTTTTTCGTTTCTGCATTAGTGCTACCCCAATCTCCGAGGCTGCTACTCAAGATGCCGCTGCTGATCAAGTCGTCACCCCCTGGGACGTTCAAGGTTCTGTGTCTGCCGATGGAAAACAGCAAGCTATCGACTACGACAAGCTTATTGATCAATTTGGCACTCGCAGGATTGATGAGGCTTTACTTGCTCGGTTCGAGAGGCTTACTGGAAAACGTCCTCATGTATTCCTTCGTAGAGGAATGTTCTTCTCGCACAGGTAAGATCTACTACAGATTGGAAGTTCTATTGTTGTCTAATCTATTTTCAGGGATTTCGATAAAATTCTCGATCGTTACGAGCAGGGTAAACCCTTCTTCCTGTACACAGGCCGCGGCCCCAGCAGTGACAGTATGCACTTGGGTCATATGATACCATTTGTCTTCACAAAGTAAGCAGCTGGTTTCAGCTGAAGACGTGATGCTGATCGATTTAGATGGTTGCAGGATGTTTTCAACGTGCCACTAGTGATTCAACTAACCGGTAAGTCATTGTGTCGTTTGGTTTTCGATATCTAAGCTAGTCCCGCACAGACGACGAGAAGTTTCTCTTCAAGCACGAACTCAAGGTCGAGCAGACAAAAGCTTTTGCCAGACAAAATGCCCGAGATATCATCGCCGTTGGATTCGATCTGAACAAAACTTTTATATTCAGCAACTACGATTACATGGGAGGTGCTTTCTATCAGAACGTCTCCAAAATCTCGCGACAGATTACCTACAGCCAGGCGAAAGCTACTTTTGGCTTTTCCGAGTCGTGCGTCGAGACTCTTCAGATGTATCCACAACTTTTTCTGATCTCACTTTCGTTCTATAAAAGTGATAACATCGGCAAAATTCACTTTGCAGCAATACAAGCAGCGCCATCATTCTCGAACTCGTTTCCTCAAATATTTGGGACTGCGACCAACTCTCCCTGCCTTATACCATGCGCCATCGATCAAGACCCGTACTTCCGTTTAACTCGTGATGTCGCTCAGAAGCTGAAATACCAAAAGCCCACTCTCCTTCACGCAAAATTCTTTCCCGCTCTGCAGGGACCCCAAACAAAAATGAGCGCTAGTGACCCGAATAGCAGTATCTACATGAGTGACACGCCGTCGCAAATCAAGAATAAGATCAACAAACATGGCTTTTCAGGAGGACAAGAAACAGAAGAGGAGCATAGACGTCTAGGAGGCGATACTGAAGTTGACGTGAGCTATCAATACCTCAGATTCTTTTTGGAAGACGATGCCGAACTAGAACAACTTGGAAAGGTCCGGACTATGTTACATTCCTTACTGACTTGGCAACTGACAAAATGATGTTATCAGGATTATCGGGCAGGTACCTTACTTACCGGGCGGTTGAAGGCAAAGTGTATAGATCAACTCCAAAAGTTTGTTGCAGACTTCCAAGCCGTGAGCAATTGCTACCTGTGTAAATGTATCAATCTGATCTTATTTTTAGCGCAAGGCTAAAGTAACCGATGAAGAGATTGACAAGTTCATGGACGCCACTCGCGTTATCATACCATCGATGGGAAAACCTGTGGCGCCGACATCTACACCAGCCGCCTAGTTCTCATATGTTCCCCTTGACAGCCAGTATATATAGCGCGATTGCATTTTGTGTAGTCTACTAGTGTGAAATACGGTATCAACTTCACGCTCAAGTTGAGCAGAGGGCCCCTGATGCTGACCCATCTTTTCTCTGTGTCCAATCAAAATGTTTCTGTACACCACTCCCTTGCCATTTGTCAATGGCGGCAAGTGCTGCTGTTCCCCAATCAAAATCCTCGTGTTCGTCTGGCGTAGATGGTCCATCCACAAACACGAT
>JABFYK010058338.1:0-26251 GCA_018849495.1 Termitomyces sp. T123_Mx157 | reverse complement strand
TTTCACCATTTATCACCTCTCACACACAGTGTTGGAGTATCTGAGGCAGTGAGATTGGCTATGAACATAATGTCAAGGCTCCAGACCAATGTTGTTGAGACCAAGGATAACCTCCTGCAGGCAACACATGCTAACAATAATCAGGCACCAGATTCTGGTCTGAAAGTGGGGAACCATGCATGACTGTCAATGGCAAATCACAGATCTGAGTATAAATCTGGGAATTGGGCAAGAGTGGCCAAGTTCATGCCACGATTTGATGGACCCTTCTGTATGGCAGATATAAAGCTGGCAAAGTCTACCCTTCAGCTGGATATTCTGTCAGCACCACGAAACAAGCATTGCTGGTTTCATTTTTTGGAAATTATGTCACTTGTCAAAAGCAATTCTGAGTTGTTTCCCGTATAGGAACTGGTGGAGCCTGGACCTGTAATTAGGTCAGAACAATGATATTGTAATATGTAGGTCAGAATAATGATGTGAATGCAGAATGGTTGGTTGAAAAGACTGTGGATGCCTGCTGCAGGGGATACACTTGGCAGTATCTAGCAGGTTAGAGACCCAAAGAAGATTGTTGGTTATCTGGTTCATAATTGGCTAAGAATGAAGCTCTGGATTGATGGTTATCTGAGAATGGATTGTCTTCAGATTGATTGTCCCTCTCTGTCATGTCATGTCTAAAGCCAAGCAGCTTTTTTCCCTGCGGGGTTTTTGATGCACCCAAGCACAAAATTTTCTTACTTTGGGTCACACATTTTACTGATGCCATACTTACAATTTATTGGATGTGTTTAAGGGAGGGGGGAGAGTGTAGGCATGTTGCTTACATAGTTACATATGAGCTTTGGACTTTGGATATAAACTTCTGATTCTTACGACTATTTGCTTGTGCCTTTTCATATGCTGTTCTTGAATCAACTTGTTGTTCCAGTCATTGTACGTGTGTATTGTTTTACGGAGCCTACCAGTGAGTAGACTTTCACTAATGTATCATAGAAGTTCTGACTCCTATTGTGCAATGGAATTGGCCTGCACCACTAGTATTAGCTTTGAGACATCTAATTGCAACCATCTCCAGCCTACATTGAAGTGGTTTATCGCAAGTCCACCACTCAAAACTTTCCCTGGTGTTACTTTGACTTATACTTGCATAACATTTGAAGCCTCATGTGGGAAGGGGTGATCATGGATACTGGATAAATGCCACATCCACATGTGAGTAATTCTTGATTTCCACCTCATCACAGAGCGAGCTCAAAATTGGGGGAGGGAGCTTGTTGAGAAACTTTTGATTTTTGACGTATATTCATGCGTACCCATGAACGACCGAATGTTTCTTAAAAGATGCTTCGACAAGAGCCTGGGTCACGACGCGTCCTAGACGCGTGGCCTTCCATAGTCTTATATCACGTGACATGCATGGAAATCCGAGTCAAGGTCTTCTGTCGACGACGCCGCCTTGTTCTCCGTTCTACTGGCCCGCTGCCCTCATACATTAGGATCGCGCTTTTTTGGCTATTTGAAGCCCAAATTTCAGAAATCAAGCAACTGAATTTCTTTACCTTTTCGCTCTTCCGAGATTAGATGGGCAAGAGTAGCAAGTCGTCAGCGACGTCAGCGACCCGGAAAAAGCATGCAAAGAAAGCAGCAGGAGGGTCTCACCAAGAGGAGCAGGCGCCTCTTCTTCCTCAGGACAAGAAATTAACCAAGCAACAACGAGCGCAGAAGAAGAAGGAACCTCGCGTGAAGGTGTACATTCCACCTGTGAAACCAGCTCCAGTTCAACCCGATCCGCTCGAAACTACTGGTATTGTCCATCGACTTCCGCCAGAGCTCTTGATTGTGCTGCGGAGCTTCAATAAGAAGGCGCAGGTGACGAAGATCCGTGCGTTGGAAGAGCTCCAGTCAGGGTGGATTGATAAATGTAGGAAGGAGGGCGAGGATGGAGCTCTGGCGTATGTTTTGATTGACATCTTGCCAGTTTGGGTGCGTCGGATGGCGCTAGCTGATGTAGGCACTTGCTAATCATTTTCAACTCAGCTCCATCATGTGCCCGCGTTATTCGTGCATCCGTCGCGTCGTGTTCGTCTACTCGCAGCCGGTGTTCATCTCTCCTTTGTTCAGATATCGCCAGTACGCGAACACATCCTTTCGTTCCTACACGACTCGGCATCCGCATCTCAGATTGAAAGCATCCTTGGCACATGGTGTCTCGCCGCACACGACGTCGAAAAGTTAGTCGCTGGGACTGCGCTTCAATCCTGGATTGATGTGTGCACGTTCGTTTCTGGCCCGCGAGACCAACTCATGCTCGATGACACATACTTGCCGCTACTTGTTGCATTCGTCCAGCGCACGATACTGGATCCTAACGGAGTCTATGTGTATCTGAACCCGCCACAGCCGGTGATGCCTGCACCTGCGGGTAAGAAGGGTGCGATGAGGAAAGAAGAGCCTGCAGACACACCCCGTTTGAAGGCCGATGAGCAAGAGGAGAGTGATACGGACCGGAAAGCGAGGCTGCGTATCGGGGGATTGGGCGCCATTCGACGCATCGTAGGTAGGTAAAATCGCGTTCTACATTTGCGAATTTCATCTTATCCCCTTCTAGAAACCCTTCAAACTACCCTCCCCAACGAAGTCCTTGAATTCTTCAATAATCCCACATTGTGGAGCTCATTATACCATGCCCAACAATGTCCCTTCGTCAGTGTCGAGAGTTTCGGGCATGGCCAACCGAATGTTAGGAAAAGCGCCTGGGCACTGATCCTCTCGTTGCTATCGGCACCAAAACCCCAGCTTGAATCCCTCTTACCAATTCTCAGCCTTGCAATCCTTCGCTCGGCCTGGATAGATCCCGATACGACAGTTCATTCAGTAATGTGGCAACCCTTACTCAAGTTCCTCAAAGGTAGTCCCCATCTCGCACACCACGGTTGAGATCAGCTCACAATAATACTTGTATGCGGCAGAGTTCCCGGATGCATGGGAGTTGGAACGCGCACATGACTACGCGAAGGACGAAGAAGGTGACGAGGACTCGGATTCTGAAGCTAGTGTTGTTGAGACCGGAGCTAAGAAAACAACAATCGAACCCAGTCCGATCGTCAAACAGAGCACGGCGTATCAGGAGTTCCTGCGATTCCTTGAACTCGGCTGCTCAGGGTCCCCATTACAAGGTTATCCAACGGTAGTCGTAATCATTTCGACTATCCCACCTTCCGTACGTCCGCCCCTCTCCCTCCATCATGATCAATCAGAGATGTATGATATGGTCTAGATTCTTGCCTCATCGCCAACAACACCACCCCTCGAAGCACTCTTCATCGCCTTCTGGCAGGTTCTCTCAAGCCGCGCTCTAAGCTCCCTCCAACGCTCCGCGACATCAGCCGCGTTCCTTTCGTCCCTGCTAGAATGTATGGTCTTCCTCGTCAAGCGTGTGCGGAACACTGTCACCACTCAAGCTGCCCAAATTGATCAGGCTCCCACTAACACTGCCACTGCGCTGTTGGGACCGGGATCCATGGACGAGTCAACGAGGAGCTTGGCGAAGGAGCAGATTGGCAAGGTATGGACGTATTTGGTGGAGGGTGAGCTGAAGGTGGAACATAGAGCTGCAGCAAGAGTTGTTGCGCAGACCTTGATCGAACTGAAGGAGGTTCAGATGGGTTCGTGTGTCTGTTAATTCTCCATCTCCCTGTTTTATTCACTCACCATATTCACTCTCCAAGGTTTGTTCTTGGCTGCGTGGGATACGCTCTCAGCGCGCCTTCGCGATGCGACGGAGTCTCATCCAGGACTGCTGTCTGTTTTTTTGAAGGTGTTGTATGATAAGTTCAAGCATGTGGTGGAGTTGAGAGAGGCGGTGTGGTTGGTTATGGCTACGTCCCTTAGGATGAGTGTTGAGGAGTGTGACAATTCCATTAACACGCTTTCCTCCACTTCCACCTCCATCATCCCTCCCTCGACATCACTCGCGAATATTCACATACCCCCCAACACGGGCGTACACTTCCTCATAGACATGCTTGACCAGTTCCGAGAGGGCCTCTTCGAAGATACCCACTTTGCCGAGGTACGCTCCCCACATTCTTTCCTCTCCAAACCCTCTTCTCACTTTCCCCCTCTCCTTGTACAGCTCATCGACGCACTTCTCATGCAACAAGCCGCTTTCTTCCTACGCACTTCGCCCGCCCTCCTCCTTTCGTACCTCGCTCACCGAAAATCTCCCGTGCACTGTTTGAGTGTCTGGCACGCTTTACTTGCTGGCATTTCTCAAGTGGAGACGACAGTGCTTAGTGGGAGCGTAAAACCCCTGATGGATGCGGCGCAGAGCGGGTTGCTGCCAGCCTATCTGAAACCGAGGGGGTGCGAGGTTGATTCGTTGGTGGAGACGTTGGTGGAAAGAGCATTGGTGGGGGATTTTGAAGGGGGAGAGATTGTGAAGCAGGTTTTGCAGTCTCCAGGTGGGCTGAACGATCCATACCCTGGCCCGTACTGATTATCGTATCTTTGAAAGATCATTTTCTCTCAGCCGAGGGATACGCCAGGTCACTCGAAGCTATTTCATCCGCCTTCTCCCGTCAAGTTAACTTTGCACTTGAGAGCGACGATGCTCTGCTGAGTACGTTCGAGCCGTCACTGAGTCTGATTACCGCACTTTCTGGTAATCCGCCGAGAGAGTTGCCCAAGTTCCGGTTTGACGCTGTGCTCTGCGATGTCTTTGTCCTCGCGTATCTTTTGCCCGCGTGCTACGATTTTCAACATAGTCATTCTGTTTTTGTCTCGGCTAGGAATTTATGGGAAGAGCTGTACAAGACATTGTCTGCTGAGACACAGACGGAGGTTTGCAAGCGGATTCATACGAAGCTAAGGCTCATTTTGTGCACGCCTTCCTTCCGAACGCTGTAAGAGAATTTTTTGACTCTTTTTTTCTTTGTCTGACGAGCTTGAATTGACAGCCCTGAAGATATCCTTGAGATGGTATGGAAACATCCTCCTGGGATCACCTTCAACCTCCCGTACGACATCTTCCCATCAGCCCAGGAAATTGACCAAACACTTTCCTACCTCCCACCTGACCCCATTCACCCAAGTCTCGCCGTCATCACCCCACTCATCCCTCCAGCTTCCGCGTTCACGTCTACCTCGTCAGAATCAGACTCAAAATCTAGATCTTCGACCGACTCTGACTTCGACAAGCGTGGTTTCTCATCCTATGCACGTATGGTCAATGCTCTTCTCCACGTGTTCATCGAGGACCGGCAGATTGC
Source organism: Termitomyces sp. T123_Mx157 (assembly GCA_018849495.1). Taxonomy (NCBI): domain Eukaryota; kingdom Fungi; phylum Basidiomycota; class Agaricomycetes; order Agaricales; family Lyophyllaceae; genus Termitomyces; species Termitomyces sp. T123_Mx157. The sequence continues at coordinate 20,978 of JABFYK010058338.1, read as the reverse complement.
GAAACATAACCTTTGGGCCTTACGGCATCTCCTGGCTTTGGAGATATACACACAGGATTTCATTAGTGTGCCTGGTGGTAAGAGTAGAATTTTTGCTCCGCAAGCTATACATGCCGAACTGGAGACATTGGTTGGGAAAATGGAGCAGGTTATAACGTATATTCTTACTTCGTCGGCGAGTGAAGAAGGGTGGCGCGAAGCGGCGCTTGCTGTGGCGCTAGGATCAGGGAATCAACCGTCGTCGTCGTCATCATCGAAGTCCTCAGGACATTTGACTGCGTTTCTTGTGGATACCATTCAGCGCGCACGAGATTCGGACAGTGCAAGAGATACTCGGGTCCTGCGTAACGTACTGCAGCATGTTTTTTATGACGTTGACGAGGAGGAGGCAGATAGGTGGATAGTTCTCGCGAGGAAGATTGAGGGTTCTGGTGAGATTCTTCCCTCATATACTGTCTGTCAGGAAAACCTCCTTGTTAACGAGTATCGGTATCCCTAAAGCTCCAGAAGCCTCAATGGCCATCGTTCACGCTGTGACGAACTTCGCACCTGAACCACCGCGTCTCGATCGGTATCGAAACGAGTTGGCTGCGAGTCTACTCGGTGTTCCCCCTGCGAAGGCAAACACGGAGGGGCTTCTGACGCTTCGAAAACTCTGCGCGTGCGCGCCGAATACGGAGTCGGACATCGTATTCCTGCCGCAGCCGAGAGCAGTAAATATCACGAAGGCTTGTCAACAATGGATTACGTCCGATGAAGAGGTTGATGAGGAGGTTGTGAGCGCGGTCACAGCGGTGTTTTATCATCTTGCGCCGATTTTGCAGGATATATCAGGCGCGCATTGGGAGTTGATGTTCGATATCGTGGAAAATAATCTCGAGGTTTGGAGTTCGACTTTTTCTCGAGATGTCAGCTCATATAGAAGATGTAGGAATCTTCCCTCACTGATGATGCGACACTCGTCAATTTTGCGAGAACGCTGCAACTGATAATGCTTATACAGGAATTATCATTGACTAATAAATCTCTGCGATCTAATTGGGAGGAGAGGAAGATGCAGATTTTGATGATGGTTAGAAATTTGGCGACTGTGTCCCTTGGTATCAGTCTTTATATAAACCTATCCTCTCTCTTGCTGACGTCGAAATAAAGATGATTTTGAACCATCAATACCACGCTCAACATGCCGAGGACTGCTATTATCGATAGTCAAAGATCTACCACCGTCACTGATAGATCAAGGAACATTTTCAAAGGTATGTGCCGCGCTCCATTTTCTTTATCATCATCCTGACCTATTTCAGATGTGCCATCTTGTGTTGGATCCTTCAGTCGAGGTACAGAAGATGGCTTATCATTTCCTGGCACTTGCTGCCAAGAAGCGAACGGAGTACCTCGTTATTGAGGCAGCAGTTGATATAGAAGGGACTGTCAACATGGATCTGTCGGGAGATCTCTTGCATCTCTTGCAACGGAATGTTGTCGTTGAAGACGCTCAATCGGACTCGTCGGTATGTCGCTCATTATTTTTTTACGCTTTGGCCAATCTCGTCAATAAAGAATGTTTTTGGTTATCTGCTTGCGTGGATGTTGCTTTTCGATCTATTTGATGGATCGGTGTGTCTTTAGATCATCCTTCGTCGCCCTTCAAGCTAAAGCTTCGAATTAGAGTCTCAAAGTGCGGTCAAGTTACATTGAGCAATTACGCAATCTTAATGTCGTGGTGGCATATTTCATTCCGACCATCCTTAGCCTTCTACGTCTCGATCAAGGTCCACATAAAGCGTTCAAACTTGACATTTGGGCTGTTGATGAGTTCCGGATTGAATGTATGATGGTTCTTCTTGGATCATAACTTACATGTCTTATGTGTTGTTGCAGATTACGAGACAGACTCGAAATTTGGTCTCTCAGTCTTAGCTGCACACCTGTATTACCGTGCATTGTTGACTGTCCCATCCCTTATCCATACGTGGGTCACCAATTGCAAGGACCGACAATTGTCCACCAGCATCACCAATTATACTTCGCAATGTTTCTCTCCCGTCATCATTCGGACAGAATTAACTCGCGTGAAGGACCCTGAAACTACTTCGAACCTAGTAGATGAAAATTTTACGGTCAAGGTCGCGAGTTCTGTGAATGAGGTCGTTGCATCGTACTCCGTTGACGAACATCAGCTAGAAATCAAGTTGAAGATCCCTCCCGATTGGCCATTGCACAAGATTGAGATTAAGGATCTCAAGAGAGTAGGTGTTGACGAAAATAGATGGCGAGCCTGGATATTAGCTGTACAACAAATCATATGGTCACACGTACGTCTTCTTGCGCTACTGTTGCCTTTCAATTCCCAGTGAGATCTTACAATAAAATCAGAATGGGAGAATTGTTGATGGCCTTGGCTTGTTCAAAAAGAACGTCACTTTGCATTTCGAAGGACAAGTAGAGTGCGCTATATGTTACTCGTAAGTCATTGAGCACGCCTCCAAGTGTTTCCCTCATGTTGGTTCCAGGATTATCAGTGTCATGGATGGAACCTTGCCCCGAAAGCCCTGTAGGACTTGCAAAAATCGTTTCCATGCAGGATGCCTATACAAGGTCCGGAGTCATTTACCTTCATGAGTTTTCCTGTCTCATCCGATTTTCCAGTGGTTCAACACAAGTCATTCTTCGAGTTGCCCGTTGTGTAGATCAGATATCTTCTGAATAAGTAATGTCAGTATAAGTAGTACAGTATGGCACATTTTTCTCTAATAAAACCCAACTTTTCCTCCAATGCGCGCGGAGACGTGACGTCAGGATCTCCTGATTCACTTTGTTCTCATGCATAACCATGAGGTCACCCATTAAGTATACCAGTAAAAGTAGGGGCGTTGCATCTGACGAACGACATGTTCAACATGTTTAAGACTTCTGACCTAGGAATAGAACAAACGATTCCATTAACCCAACCGTTAGCCCCAACTCCGATCTGGCAAAGGATAAGTATTTAGATTAGCAAGCCTACAGACTGATGGTACCAGCAGGTACCATCTCTACCAGGCCGCCATCCACAATTGCTACCACCTAGGTCTGAATACCCCACCATTTCACTGATTCTTGAGTATTTTATTTTTATTTGACATCATCAGTAAAATGGAAGGAGTGTCTCTGAGGTCTTTTGTGTTTCCCGGGAGACATCAGAGAGCAAAAAGATCTTGAAGACGCTGGAGATGTCGGGTCTCAGAGATTCCATCCTCATCAAATTGTAAGTTTGTTGATTTAGTACAGTAAACATAAGGCTACTTGTCCTGCGTTGTGAAACTTGAATCATCGACGGACATAACATATAAGCCTTACTTTATATTTACCTCCATCTCTTCTCGCCATACCAGCTCTCAACAACTTTCAAAATTCAGATGATGCAATTACCACTTCGTTCGCTTGCATAAATATCCTTGGCAAAAAAATGGAAAATCGTTACGAAATGGCCCAAAAACATCTTCAGGTAGTACGTGCCCCGCTTTGATTCGCTTTCAAGGAATGTTTTCTGGCCCAGAAGTTTGTTGTTTCTGGATGCATATGTGATGGCCGAATGGACGTCCAGAATTGCCGATTACACCGCCGCAGCACCGGCCACCTCCCATCATGGGTGGTGTCAGCTCAAAACGGAGATTCCAGCCTAGAATCCGCACCAAAGGTCGAATGATATTCCATTCTAGAGGACCCCGACGCCGACTTGTCGATCTCGTCGCTATCATTGCTCTCTGCCTTCTTATACAAAGACTGCTCCATTTTGGATTGTTTCGTTTGAGCTTTGATTCTGCCAATGCGGAGGGATACAAGTTAACAACCTGTAAACGCGTTGGAAGGCCTGATGACGAGACACCAATATCTGCTCACCACGTGTACTCCCCAAATGGACTGCTTCATGTAAATCCCGATGGCATTCATCCTGTTTTAGCGCTTATTAGGCGCGCGGAGGACGAATGGGACAAAAAGTTGGATAGAGCCAGTCGAACGCTTGAGGCAGCTGTCAGGGAGTATAAGAGGCGATATAGCAGGGATCCACCGGCGGGTTTCGATGACTGGTGAGCAGTGTTACTTATCATTGTGACTGGGAATCCACGGCCATCCAGGTGGGACTTTGCACAGGAGATGGAAGACCGGCTTCCAGACGAATATGACTCGATATACAGAGAGCTCGAACCTTTCTGGGGTATGGATCCTGTAGACCTCGCGAAGATACAAGCTGAACTCGAAACGAGAGTCGATACGTTTACGATTTCAAAGACTTCAACGCATGACACAAATCTGGTCGCAACTTCATTCTCAGATCCTGAAAACTGGGAGCGAAACAATCTTCTTCGCGGTCTCAAAGAAATCCTTGATCTACTTGACCCTGTTGAACCTGCTCTACGGGCGTTCCGCGCAGTTTTCTCTCCTTACCTTGAACCGCGCCTATTGTCTGATTATCACGTCAAGAAAACATTCCTTGACGCAGCAGCTGCAAGAAAATGTAGTGATTTATCAGTTGGCGAAACAATTTGAATGGCTTATATCATTCCTTCAGATGTCAACCTTACCAAGCTGCCGAAAATCCACAATCTTGGATTCGCGTCAGCCTGCCCTCCAGGGACACCTGGTAGATCAAAAAACGATACTAGTGATCTTACCTATCATCCTATTGATCGTACAGAAAGGACATTCATCTATGATCATCGCTTGTCTATGGATCCTTGTCAGAATCCTCGCTTATTTGACCACCATACTCATTATGTTTCTAAAAGTGAAGGGACATCACCTCAACCTAATCTAGCACCGCAATTCTCCTACAGTACCACCCCCCTTTATCACGACATACAGCCCCCATCGTTGTTCGGATGGACCCCTGGTCCTTCTCTTGAGGACGACCCTGAGTGGGAAGACAAGAAGGATGAGCGATTGCGATGGCGTGGGAGCAACTTAGGCATGGTCAACAGCGAGAAGACACGTTGGAGGGATGCGCATCATTCCCGTCTAATTGCATTGGCAGCTGACCTTAATGGGACTGCCAATGTTTTGATTCCGGGACGAGTAGAGGACGAAGGTTGGTGGAGAGTTGGTGGAGGGACAATGGTAAAGAAGTCACTGATCAATCCTGCTATGCTTGATGTTGCGTTTGTGGGGAACCCAATGGGTTGTGATATCCAATTTTGCCAGTATATGGAGACTCAATTTGAATGGAGGAAGAAACGCGAGCTTAAGGATACAGATGCGGGGAAATACAAGTATATCCTTGATGCGAGTCTTCTTCTGCTGACCTCCCCAGATTCTGTTGGCTGATGCTGGTCCCTGCTAGGTGGATGCCAAAGGGCCCTCGACAGAATTTAAGCAATTGATGTCTTCAAATTCTCTTGTATTCAAGGCAACAGCATACCCTGAATGGTGTGTATTACATGACATTTAACGGGATTCAAAGACTGAAGGTCTTCGAGGTGGTTGGATCGATCACAACCGTGGGTTCATTACGTGCCCATTCAGGTTGATTATTCTGATCTCTACGACACCTTGTTATTCTTTCGTGGAGGACTGTATGGCGAGGACAATCATGATCACCTTGCAAAGCGGATAGCATATGCAGGTAAAGAATGGAGTAAGACATTTTGGAGGGAAGAAGACATGACCGTTTACCTTTTCCGGTTTGTCGAATATGCTGGAAGACGTTTGATTGGCGATGAAATTGATATTCTCGATTCTAGGCTTTTCCTTGAATATTCTCGAGTCATGAGTTTGGATCGTGACTCAATGTCGTATAGACTCGGAACGCCAGATTAGGAGCAAGAAGGAATAATAATCTGTCTTTAATTTGTCCTTCAAGTATGTATGTCTCGTTTATCGACGTCAGATATTTCATATTAATAATGGCTTCCATTTTTATAATTCATCCAGAGGGATCATATTTCAAGTGTGTGGGATATCGCCGGCAATCCCTTCTCACCTTCCTCCACAATGGGTCCTCTACCTTCCCTAGGGCCAAGTGGGATCCTTTGTGCCCTCAAACTATATGATTTCTTCAGGTTGTTCATCAATTCCTGAATATTCCGATCTTCAAATTGTATTAAGATATACAAGACACCGACGTAGGGTGATAGATCAGTTCACCGAACCAGTGAGTGGAATCCGTGCGATGGATATCTAGTCAATAGGTTCTCTATGAGGGGATCGATGATCTGATATGGGCGGTATTGGAGGGACTTTTTGCTGCGGGTGTGTTTTTGAACGATCTTTGTAGGAAGACTAGCCAGACTCATATGACAATTATATACTTATGTATATCGGTACTGATCACGGAAATCTTTATGAGGTTTGCCAGCGCATGACGTAGGGTTTTGATAACTGATCCAGGGAGAAGTTCATGACCTTCTAAGAAAGATGGCTGACTCAGATCCTGTCCGAGAGCAGACTGAGAAAAAGACTTTGAAAAGGAGATACAGTGAGTCTACTTTTGACGAAACTATGGTGAACGCCAGTTCAACGGAGGCAATAGACTCTTTTGCACTGCAGTTAGGCTACTTGTACTATTCAGAGCTCAGATTTAATGATCGCATCTGTCATCTCTCGGATGGGTTCTCCATGTTCCTTCCAATTGGGCCGATAGATGTTGTAGCCCTCGTTAACCTTGGCATACAAAGTCCCACCCATCCTCGCAACTGGCTTGAGCTTACCAGGATCGACATTGCCTCTTTCGTCCAAGACGTCCTTGCGGACATGAATATATTTAATTGTTCCAAGAATGAGAGTAGTGCCGGTCTCGCCTGTTTCAGGAATTGGGATGTCGATTGCTTGGAGCAACTTTTGCGCATGTTTGTCAGTACTAGAAATTTAAACTTGAGTCTCGAAAATAAGCCTCATACCTCGCACTCCATGCTAAATGCACTTTCTCTGACGCGAGGAGCTTTGACGTGGATCTGTGGAGAATGATGTGAGATTGATCAAGGGATTTGAAAGAAATAGTACACTGGGTTCCTTCGTTAGACCGCTGACGGGCCATTCATCAAAGTCCTCTGGGGCATTCACGGAAGCAATGTTTGACTGTGCAACCCATGGTTCGCTGATGATGTTCACGGTGAATCCTTTCGTAGCCTTAATGTTTCTCGCAGAATCCTTCAGGCGCGTAGGGTTCTTCAGTGTATTTATAGAAACTGATAGCACAGGTGGACTAGAAGAGACCTGATGAACAAATTTACAGTCACGGTGTGAATCCAGTTTCCTCGATAGTACAAACTAGATCATGCGTACCTGGTTGAACCAGCTGGAATCAACCAGTACAAGTTATTAGGTATGCTTTCCATGCAAATTGATGTTTCCCTACCTATACGGCGCAAGATTCGTTATTCCGTCTTCTGAAATCGTGGAGACGAATGCAACAGGTCTCGGAACTATCCCGCTCAAAAGAAGGCCGTAAAGTTTGCTGTCGACTATAATAAGTTCTACACTTCAACTACATAAGAAGGATGATACAAACCGAGGATCTTCGACCTCCGAAGTATCAACCGTCTTCCATCCTGCTTTTTCACCGTCCAACCATTCTCGTCCTTGCGGGGTAGCGCCAACCTTTTCGCCATAGGTCCAGGATGGATTCGGAGCATCAGTGATCTTGAAGCCCCCAGCAGTCATCTTGTATGAAACTGAACGCAACGTGGAATATTGCCCGTGAGGTCTGATATGGAGAACGGAGTGCTTGTAAGCTGGTGAAGTCGAGTAAATGGCCCGCTGCACTCGGACATATTGATTGGTGATCCTTGTACATGTGGTGATACGAGATGATATAGATATCATATTAATATGTATCTTCGGACGCTATCGATCAGTGTGGGCTGGCTAACACATGAGCTCTTGCCAGCAGCAATCTTTTGGCGCGCTCCCACATTGATTCCATATCTTTCCCACCAAGCATCAATTTCTAAGCTTCTAATTTTAGGGGGCATGACCGCGCACAGCGCACATTGATTCCATATCTTTCCCACCAAGCATCAATTTCTAAGCTTCTAATTTTAGGGGGCATGACCGCGCACAGCGTGTCCATGATTGATTCCTTCAGATCCTCAACACTTAACATAAACCAACGGCGCTGCTCTACCTAATTGAGATACATCGCATGCGAGATTCGCGAGGCGCTTGGACAAAATGCATTTCATTCTGTGTACGACAGTGACTGCATAGCTCCAGGTTAAACTGATTCTAGATACTGATACCACGGAAGTCCTAATTTGCGCTTTCAGTCATGTTTGCTGTCCGAGAGTGAAGCCAGTCATGCACGAGTCATCGGTGTAGTCCATGAAGTTTTCTAGCAATACATTTTCACATGGAATTTGAGACTGAAGATGAATGAGGGGATCAAAAGACACTTACGAACTGGATTCAGGGTCGCCACCTAGACATGTATTACGACCAATCGGACAACCACTCGCCGGCGATGCTTCAGCAGGTATCATCCACAGTCTCCAGAGCCATCGCAACCACCCTTACAAAATCAGTTGTCTCAGTCTCGGCTCCAGACCCTTACTGTGAAATGAATTTGATTTACCTGAAACGTGTGATATAGTCCGACCCGATGCCCTACTTCGTGAGTTGATGTCCGGCCGAGGTTGAAGGGAGCAGCAAAGCCATTCGGGAGGGAGCTGTAGTATATAACACCGTCATACTTCGGATTAAATTTGTAATCAGCTGGGAAGGTGGAATATCCGAGGAGTCCTTGTGCTTCAACGTTCTTCACAAATCTTAGGAAACTAGTTCAGAAAGGATGGACAAGAATGGCGCCAGTACCTTTACCCGACGGTGTCAACGTTTAGAGTAATTCATTGCCATATCTGAATACATATTTTAGTGCAGCATTTTCAGGGCTTTGTATTTAGGTCAACATTCAGGTATCTAGCTGTGAGAAGGCGAACCACTCCTGGCTTTAAATGGGTGTACTATTCACAAGATTCCATTTGACACCTGACTCTACATAGTCCATGTTCAATAAATCTAGCTGAACTTGGATTTGAGGATCTCTGTAAAGGGGAACATAAGGTGATTCGATAGTAGACTGTCATGGAGTTCGCAGCTCACGGGACAAAGCCACCTTCCAACGTTTGGTTAACGTAAACGACGTGGAAATGAACATCAATAGTGGCTGTTGCATTCGGGTCGCTAGGAGGAAGTCGATTACTTTGGAATTTGCACTCTGCGGCTGCGATTTTTCCAGCAGGAATATGTACACCACACGATCTACATTTACGTGCGAATAACTAATGGCTGATGACAGAGAGGCACGATTTTGCACACCTCGAGAGACGCGGAGCCCGCTTGTAGGGTGCATCAAGGCAGGAGAGTAATGATGAGTGAAGTCATCATAACTATAACTTGGCCAGCAAATTCAGATCATAAAAGTCGTGGAGGCGGTGAGAAGGAAAGGCTTCTGGCTCGCCACGGAGCCTCTCAGGTTCATTTTGTGTTTTCGGCGATGCATGGATCAAGATCATCTCGTCGCTACGCGACGTGCTTATGCAAAGTTATTGATACCGGTACATATGTAGTTTTCAGCCTTCGAAAGCTTGGAGGACGATTTGTTGAACGTCCAAAGAGTGCACGACACCACACGAGTTAAAGAAAAAACCGTGGAACGAGCCAACGCTGTAATCGAGATGTGATGAATCTGTCGGAAGGGGTGCCTATGTTTAAGGAGTGACTCGGACTAGACAGAAACAAGGCGATAGAACTTTTGACATCGTGCTCGCGTTCGTATTGACGGTCGTATTCTAAACTCAAAAGACAATGATTCTTCTTGGACACTTGAAGTTAAAAAAGACAACTCACTAGCATGAAAGAGCACTAGCGCATGGCTTGCCTGCCAAGGTTCAAATTGCACGGTGCATGCCTCTTCTTCAATCTTTATATCATTCTGCGAGTCCTAGAGCCTAGAGGGATAAAGCAGGCTATCAAAGTCATGCTGAGTAGCAAATGCATCCACAGAATATACATGCATCTCAGCAACTAGCCAAGCAAACTGAAAATCACTGTTAAGATGCTTCTCTGGGTCAATTGCAAGTGGCATCACGTGATATACATTCTTTCGGAGCTACTGATTTTCGGTCGGCGAAGGGCACCGGAATTTTCACACTAATACCAATCTACACATTTCACAGAGATAGAGAAGAGGAAAGTACTAGATAATATAATCATTATAGACAAATTGATGAGCCAGAGACGTTCAGCCCGAAAGCCCCGTGCCCGAGGGCTTTTACAAGGCTTCGAAGCAGTGAAGCCGAGCCCTCTGAACAACGGGGTCTGGCTCGGCCCACCAGCAGGATTTCCGAGACATATTCATGACAGCAAATTCGAATTATCCGACGCAGTATAATGCAGTTCCCAACCTTGATAATCTGATCTGCTCCTACTCGTGCATCAATCAACAATCCCCTTTATCAACGCTCGTTGGAAGAGTCCGACCCAGGTCTTTGATCACTAGACGACATTGAGGCCCTCGTGACGCCTGTCAGACCCCGTCCCTCCCCGAAAGGACATGTTCCAATCTTCCCTGACCGTCGGCCAACAGAGCGTTGTATGGAAAAGCTCCAGATAATGAACCTTCAGACACACAGTGAACATGATATACTATCGTACACGTTCCATTCCTCCTTGGCTGCTGTGTCAAGGGAATTCCTATGTTTCATTTCATCGACAGTCTTGCGCGGTATGAAGAGCGCCGTCAACTGATTGATTTCGAAAGTTCTACGGATGCGTTCGATGTTCCTTCTCTAATTGCGCAGGCTGGGAATCAGAAGGAGTGGTCTGGTGGACCAGATGGAACCCACAAAGTATTCACACCTCTATCTCGATTTTGATCATTACATTGACCTGAGTTTTCTTTCTTCAGGCTTATGTTATATACCCCATCTCCACTTACTAGAAATTGGTCTCGTTGACAGGCTGGTTTCCATACAGTACTGTCACCGCTCTTGAGGAAGGTCCTGAAAACCCATCACCCTCAGTCGTGAAGTCATTGAAATTCCTTCCAATCCCGACTGCGATTGGAAAGACATCGTTCTCTTCCAGATCATTACGGGCCTGATCGATGAAGGCACCGAACTTTCAGCTACAAACCCGAAAGAGTTATAACAGACTTTCAACCTACTGTCATCTTTTTCTGAAGTATCTGTCACTTTGCTACATCACGCATTCGATGTTATGTTGAGCCAGATTTCTGTCATCTACAATTCCTGTCTTCCATTCAGATTTATGGATAACAACGAAAGTCCAGAAATCGGACATACGAATTAAACGTAGGTGAGATGTGAGCTCAAGTAAAACGATCGTGAACAAATCCAGACCGCAAATGTTTAGGTATAGAATTTGATTTATGTTAAATTTTGGTACAGAGATCGAAGGTTATCTTTCGATTCAGCAGACTGGTCTCCCGGGTGACGAGTTTCTCTAGAGGCTGACATTGAAATCGTAGAGACTGAAGCGGTTGGATTAGAGACCATGAGGAGAGAGGAGGCGCAGCATGAAATAAGTGGATAGGATGTATCATAGCATCTAGTAAGATCTGAGAGGAACCGGGCGGAGGAAGCCCTTCGGAATAAACCCCGCGTTTAATCATCTAATAGTCAATGGCTGAAGTTGTTCTGTTGTCTACAATTTGTAAGGAAAGATCATGATGATGTTGGGCCATTGGAAGATTCTGAAGCAGTCCAAGTATAATGAGCCGCCACGCGTATTAGCTGTCTATATTGATAGTACTGAGTCAACGATCAAAACCCAGGGAAACTAAGGTAGACATGAAAAATCATCGTTGCTGTAGATAGCTCCAGAAGGATGCACGTTCGCTGGAGGCCATTGTCCTTGCGCAGCAATAGTACGTTTACTCGAGCGGCCGTCAAAGCGAGGTGTGGACCAAACTTCTGATCCCTCTCGAAGCTCCGCCACATCCTTTAATCAAGTCACCATATGGCCGGGCAACAAATGGAGACGAATGGGTCGGGTTGACATTTGTAATGCCTGGCGTGACGACGGCCCCTTTGATATTCCTTTTGCCAGTGATCTTGTTGAAGTAGTTCAACCAATTTTCAGGTTCATATGAACGAGGAAAGGCTGGTGTAAGAGTTGATAGCACGCATATCACCGGAAAGGCCCGTTGACGAGGAACAGCGTTAGAAGAGTGGTTTAAGCTGATACTATTCTGTAATGTTTTCAAAAACGTCACTATGATGAGCTTGGTTTAAATATCGAGAGCATTGCCATTACCTTCGCCGTCAGATATAAGTCCCTCGCTGTGAGTTCGAGCGAATCTCTGTAGTTCATGGCCCTCTCGATGCCCTTGTGTGATGTATGAATAATTCGCGTCCGAGAGATATTGAATGGAAACTAGTTGTGGTAGAGTAACATGGCGTTATGTTTTCAATTATATACACCTTAGCAGATAGTTATAACACGCAAAGTTCCAGAAAAAACATCGTAGTTGACAAAACCCGGTACGTACAATAGCGGGTTGATTGATAGTCGAGTCTGATGGAACTGTGAAAAGAAAAAAAAACCAACATCATTACACTCGCATCCGCTCTGGCAATCAACGCATGAGAGCGACCGTTCTTGTTAAAAGACGAAACAGATATAACACAGAACGACACGGGCTGGAATACAAACAAAAGAAGTATCAACGGAGACAAGTACATATAGATACCCTTTGCACTCGCAACAATAAAGCTAATCATTTGAAGTCGGTCGCCAAGGGGATGCAAGTGCATAGCGAATCTAGGCAGTGTGACCGCGGATTGTATTGAAGGATTTTGAACAGGTGAGTAGCCGTCAGTGGCGTGATGAGGAACCGTCGCTATTTCAATGCTCTTTGACAGAAACGGGGCAGATGTTCACTTTCGGGAATACCTTGTTCAGGAGACTGGTCAAGAGATCGACAAAGTAACCAGTTTGCTAATAACTTCAGAGAATATATGGGATGTATCCGTTCCTTGGGGCAAAATGCTTTGCTGATATCTACAAAGGAAACTTCGAGGATCGACCGATGATCAAAGCTCAAAATAAGCATGGATCAAGCACACAGACCGAACCTTTTACCGAACTGCCTCGAGCAGCTTAAACCTTGACGTTTCGCGCAACGATCACATGTTGTTGTCTTAAAGACCCCGAAAGATGTCAATAAAAGATACCCAAAAGAGGTGTCCCAACTTCGCTGAAGATTGACAAAAGATGTATATCACAGACCAAGACACAGCTCGCCTGTCTTCACAAATGACGAGCAGACACCCCAGCCGAGAACTTCGAACATGGCAGGGAGAACTTCACAGGCGAGAACAGCAATTCCAGCGTATACCACTACTTTTGTAAGAACTGTAATCCAAATCGAAATCAATAATTGGCGACACGTGCTCAAGACGCGATAAGCTAACCTTCGGCATCATAATGCTTCACATCCTTATTTTTTTCTCCCTCCGAGAGTTCCTCACCCGTGCTATTCCCCTGCTCCAAACCTCCTTTCTCATTAGACCCTCCCCCACGCATCTTCATCTCATTGCTCCTACGTCCATGCTGGAACGCCCCACTCACGCCACTTCCTATACCCCCAACCTCAATACCAACTTGAACACTGCTGGGCAGATCAATAACACTAGGTATAGGGTGAATCCCATTCCCGCTGAACTCGCTGGGCACGCTTGTGTAATCCGTTGCTGGGGTGTAGAACCGACGGTTTGGGAGGTCGAATATGCGTGCGAGGCCGCGGAATGTTGGTGGGAGGATCATATGCAGTGCAGATTTGGCCAATAGGCGCCAAACGAAGATCACAAGAATTCCTGATAGTGATATCGATTATGCTATGAGGTTGGAGAGGTATGGACTTACCTGTGATCATCTTGAGCGCAGCGAAGCACCACCATATGATGACGTCCGGAATTGTTCTCTCAACCTGCACCCATTCACCCATATCTAGCACCCAGCCGCTGCCAGGCATCACGAGAGACTTTCCAATATCCATCCTAAGCCCGAAAAAGCTCTTCGCCCAGCTACCAACGAGCGCGCCAAGGACCACACTTCCGAAAGCAATGGCGTCTTCGAAGCATGGGCAATCGTCGACAGGTTGCGGATGCTGGTTGATAGCCAACAAACACAAGGATATAAGAATGAGTGGAACTTCCCAACCCCCCCGTCTGACCCATTCCTCGACCCATTGGCCACCTCCTAGGCCCCTGCCAAGGCGTAGTACATGTGCACTAAATTCGGATGCAGGCCAAAAGAGGGTGTACACCCAATACAGGGGATTTGCAGAGGTAAGAGTGACGGGTATGCCATCCCAGCTGCTCTCGGCCCACCAGATGAGAGATCCGAGGATGGTACCAACGGCGCAGTCAGTGAAGGAGTGCATCGCGGTGTAGATTCGTCCAAAGACAATCGAGAAAACGTAGATTGAGAGAATGATAGTCAGGAAGGTATACATATGTACAGATATTATTGGTTCTGGACGCAACGAGATAGGCGCAGAGGCGAGGCGATGGACATGGCTATAGAAGAAAAGTGCGATGGAAACACTGTTAGTAGAGTGAGTTGACGGAAAGCCATATTCCAAATGATGGGTTCCAATTGCTAATTTATGAAATGAAATCAATGATTGAAAAAGTGAAGGAAGGAACAAAAGCTGACTTAGTCGCGTTACTGGCGGAGCGAACGGTCGGGGGGAGCAGATAAGGTCCTTCAAGAATGATGAGAAGTAGACTCCAGAAGCTAGTACAAGGAGGAGTCTATGGTCATTGAATAGGCAAGTTCATAGAACAGATGTAGAGGTCTCACCCACGTCCCATCGTGCTATGGCCAAAGAAAAAGAATGAAGGCAAGAGGATCATGAAGAACGTGTGCGTGCCCAGCGAAGACGTGTAGACAAAATATGCATCTAACAAGGGAGTACGTATGAGACTCTGTGAGCAGAAGAAATTCTTCATCACTAGGATTTGTCGGGCCCAATTTAAAATAACATACCTGTAGTCTGGCAATGACTTTGGATTCCCATTGCACCCTGTTCACCATTCTCCTTCGAATTACAGCTCGCCATCGCGGTAATGTAGCATCATAAACATCCGTAGGAAGACAACCTGGCGTAGCGTCATCATACAAAGTATGATTAAGGTTAGGAAGGGATGCTGGATATCTGTTTCTCTTCAAAGAAGGCACTGGAGAGGACTCGCGAGATGAATTTTCTGAGCCTGGGACAGACAATGTAAAATGACTAGACGTTTGACGGTGCTGGAACTCCTGAAGCTTCTGGTGAGAAGCCTCTACCCGTGAAAGTGCCATGAGTAAGACATGAATAAGAGGTTTCCAAACGAACTTCGGCCTTGAGAACTTTTTTACGTAATCAACGATCCATGTCGGCCAGTAGCCATTTCAAGCAAGAGTTTATTTATCACTCATTCTAATTGACTAGCTGCGAAGCGACTCGGAAAATTCTGATCACTCTTCTTCGACGTCCAAACTCAAAACTTCTGGTATTCTGGAAATTTTCAATTCACTCTGGTATTGTGGAAAAATCTGATTACTTCTAGCATTCTTACCTTGAGATCAAGTCTGGAAGAACCAGCTCAGCCGAAAAACAAGCGACGTTTGGGCGATTCAAATCCAAGTAACTATGTACATCCCGAATCCTCAGTTTTTCTTTGCAAGACGATTCCTCCAGAGGGATTTGCTGAGAGGATTATTGATCAACCTTGAGATCTTGATCCAGCCGTGCCTGACATGTCCATGCTGGAGACATATATGTTGGTTTCCCTCTGGGCTTCTTCGGAAATGTTGCCGAGGTTCATAGAAATGATTTTCCTTCCAACATGTGAGTAGATTTAGATATTGGCACACATAAGATTTGAAAAATCTCGTGATACATTTCGATTCAACAGCAAAAAGTCCGGGCTTAATTTGTCTCGCGCAAGAAGTAGATGTATATGCCTTCACGCGCGCTGAAGTTCGACCATACCCATCTCGCCTACACGCCAAAGCTTGACAAACTGAAGATCAGCTTTGCTGGCAATATCGATGAAGCCCTCCAACGTGCGCTCTTTGCCGTTGTGCATGACCATCATGGCAATATCGCAGCTGTATTGTCTGATTTGTCCAATGCCGTAGTTAGGGAGCACCGGTTCCGGCGCATTTGTGAACGCAGAGCTGGATGCGTCAGTGTGATTCGTATGCTGAAGGACGTATTCGTCTGTGATGTGAACCAATTGCTTGTAGCTCAATATGTTCAGGAGCTCTTCGGTTAGACTACTCACGGATAAAGATGCAGGCACCAGGCTTGAGGACTGCACGTATATTGCGAAGGATTTGAATACATTCATTGTCGGGCCAGTTATGCCTAATTCAGATCGTATCACTGCATTTCTAGTGATTCAATTGGAGATGGAGCTCTCACATAATATTCTTCAACTGGGGGTGCCATTTGCGTCAAAGAGTCATCAAGATTGGTGAATATACTCACGTAATATATATCACATCCTTGAACAGGTGAATCCACAAAAAAATCGAAGGCTTTAAACTCGATTCGTTTCTCGGCAATTGCAGAAGGCAAGAGTTTCGGCCAAATTTCCACTTCAGCCTGATGGATACGATCGGGTAGATCTTGAAGCTTGAATTGAAGGTTTGGATATGTTTGAATTAGCTCCATTGCTGAGTTTCCGATACCTCCGCCAACATCATTAACAGTCGTTCCCGGAGGGTATCTTCCCCAAGGAAAGTCTACACGACTATATCAATATCGTATTCACAGGAAGAAATCGAGAACATACCCACAAGGACAGCTGCTGTCTGTACAGCATCGTTCCACCCGCCCATTGCGATTCCGAAGCTTGCTCCATTTCGGGCTCCCTCTGGGGTTCTCTGATATTGGGCATGAGTACCTGGAGTGTAAACAACAGAAAACATACCCAGTACTGAAACAAAGAGCCTTCGAACCCTGTCAACCTGTTCCACGAGGATTTCTCGACTGCTTGCGAATTTCCCCATTCTGGGTCAGCCAAAACGTCAGCAAGCATCAATGTTGCCTCGTTATGTTGCCCGACGCTGCATCGGCCAATGGGTCAGAGAGTATATCGTGAATGTCGGGAGATTGGATACTAACAAGAAAGATACCATGTTTGCCAGAGGGTTCGAAGAGAGGAGCTGAAGGCTCAGCCGGTTGTTGGCGAAGCAATCTGTGGCAACTGTAGAAATATTTACATGAACGCGATGAAAAGAGATCGTGAATGATTGTTACCTTCTCGGAAAATATGTTTAGTGGCTAACAGGCGCATAATACGACCGAGCTTTTCATGATTGACACCTGCTTTTTCTCCGATTTCTTTAATATGCAAACCAGATGGCTGGTTCTGGAGGATATCTGGAATCTTGAAGGTAATAATGACTCTCAGACAGGCAGGTTCATAGATCTATAGTCAAAGAATAAATTTAAAATGCAGAAAAATTTCTGAACGATCAGAATCCGCACCTGCAATGCTCTCTGTGGTAACGCATGAAAATGTGAGACTCAAAGGTTTTACGTCCAGGCGTATACATACGTTAATTATAGTATGACTCGGCCGTGCCAGGCTTGCGCACAATTGCGCAGATGCACCTTCAAGTAGCTGGACTGCATCTCTCAGAGCGGGTGTTAAGATGACCGAGTCCAAGGGATGAGGAGCCAGGCTGTCCAAAGAAGGAACAATCGGGAACGTAGATTTCAAGTAATGAGTCTCGATAATATTCGCGGCATTCTTGACAAGCGCGATCAGGTCAGAAATTTGCCCGTCAGCAAGGGGATGTGTTAGAATCGTCATTGAGAATTATAGATGAATGGACTATGCTGTAGCATATTTATATCTGCGCACGCCCGGGCGAGCTCACAGACTTCAGTCGAATAGGGACAACCTTTCTCATGAATAGGCCATTCGAGGTCAATGCATCCTGCCTGTTTGAATACCCGTGTGATTTGGCTATAGTTTCATGGATGAAGCTTGGCACAATGGAGCGAATGGTGGCGGTGTTCAGTACCGATAGCGGGTGGCAGTGACCCGACAGCCTTAAGGACAGGTACACTCGGGAGTAAGATATTCCCATTTCATCTATCGAACAGACTTTTCATTCAACGGTTTTTGTTGTTCGGTGTCCTTCCGCTTGAATTGCACCACGTAACGCCGAAGGTGCCGACATCAATAGACTTACGACACAATGATACGTTCCTCGTTGACGCTCAAGAATTGTAGGCCTGACTAACCAATTATCCTTCCATGTCCACATCTTTGTTCTCCTGCAACTCGGATTCCTCGGTCTGTTCTACACCTATACTTCCTGCTGGTCGCCATACACTTCCTGAAGTTGCCTTCCACAGTCGAACACGTCCATCATTTCCGGTGGATGAGAGAACCGTGCTATATCTCAACTTAACTTGATGTCAGAACAAAAGATAAAAAAAATCAAACTCACCCAGTGATGTTCCATTCCACTCTTCCGATAGCTGACCTTGAAAATGACGTATGATTGGGTAAATCCATCGGTTTTTCAGACTGGATGTCACCTACTTGTGTTGATCAAAATCAGCCACGACACTCGCAGTCCACTTGCCCTCTTCATCATCATCTTCTCTATCGAGATCTTCGCCTGGTTTGACGCGCCAGATGCGAACGCGACCGTCACGACTGCCAGTGGCGATAAGGTGATATGAGCGCCCACAAGAAGGGGCCCATGAAACGGAAGTGACAGAAAAGGTTGGTGGAGCGGGTGCGGCACCTTCGGAAATTGGCATATTGCCTTCATGCGAAGATGAAGACGTCTGTGGAGTCGGGGTAGGGTCAAGGGTGAGAATGACCGTAGGCCGGCGAGAAGAAGTAAGTTGGATGATCTGTTAGATGTTAACCTGGGTATTCGCATCCATAAGTTATACATATGCACACCTTCACGACACCGTCAATTCCAGAAGCGGTAGCAATGAGCTCGCCCCAGTATCGGTCTTTGCACCATGAGATGCACCAGCCACCGTCTGCTTCGCGATTGCCTGAGCCTGAACGCATCGATGTCTGGTGAGCAGTGGCCGCACTTTGTTGAATATTTTGTTGCAAAGCTTGGGTAACAAGGGAAGCGTTGGTACCGTCAAGTGTCCCGTTTGTTTGTGTTGGCGTGGCTATAGCGGCGGTATGAGCACGGGTGTGAAGTGACGGTGATCCAGATGAACAGAGGTTTTGCACGTCTATTTCTTCAGAGAGTTGCCAGGTAGATATCGACGGCTGCTCAAGGCATTCATATATTCTCAATGAATTATCAGTCGCGATTGTTGCCTTTGTATAGTGAACAACGATATTATCTTTCTGGAGATGGAGCACTCACAAGCTTGAGCCCAAAGTGATGAGATGCAAACTCTACCGCTCTAACTGTTCCCCGCGCATCCGTCAAAACTGCTCTCTCGATCCAACGCGAGGTCGAGGGCTGCGGCTGCGCTGAGGTACCGCCACTGCCGCTTCCACTTGTCTGTTGCGAGGATTCCGATTGTCCCGACGGGAAACTTTGTTCCCAGACCTTGACAGATCTATCGAACGATGAAGACGCGATGATAGAGCCAAATTCTGGGTGTGCCCAGCTTAGTTTTGATACAGGCGCGTCATGAGCCTTTTTTTGTGAGTATTAGGAGGCTAGCCATAATACAGATACACACACACCTTCCAATCGTCTTCTACTGACCAAGATCCGCTCGCCTCATCTAGATGCCATACTTTGATCCTGAATAGTGAAGACATAAGCGTCCCGAAAGGACAGACAAGGGCGCTCAGCACTCACCGTTGATCCAGACTACAGGTGGCCAGTCGAAGACCATAGAAATCATAAGACGCGTCGGTGACCAGGTCGCTATGCGCGTTCTGTATCAATCCAGTCTGTATCATCCTTGTATGAAACGCTGATGTGACAAGTGCTGGAAACTGTGGAGCCGGAGAGTTTCAGTCGGAGCTTAAACCGGGTACCAACATTGGAAGGGGAAAGCATTGCCGAGAAGCTAACAGGTGAGAAGGAACGTTTACGGCAGATACGAAGGGAATTAGGGGGAAGATAGTTCGAATCCCGACGAAGTCAAATCGTGATAAAGTGGGTTCGGGCCGGAGAACTAGTCGGGCGATTCCCATGTATTTCTTGAAATCAAAGGTGGTGCCTTCGGCACCGCGGCAGAGATACAACGAAACTTTGAGGTTGAGTGACAAGTCGAAACTTTATTTTGCAACTGACAACTAACACAGACCAATCCATCGGGCTTCACTCATTTGTGTAAATCGGAGCTTCTCTCTTCCCCGTCTGATCTTTTCAATGCCATGAATAGTGAGACAACGAACCTTCTCATCTGATGCAAGACACTATCACTTTTCAGTCATTCCATTCCCAACGCTATGTATTGAAGTCAGAAACACTTTGCCGAACAGGATCCTACATGACTCCGGGTTCGAGCCTCTGACCATGATCCACGCTGATTGTGCGGTAACAACTGTGAGCTGGATGCCACCTTGTCTTGTTCGATACGTTCGCGTCTTCGTATGCTTACTCGGAACGTCGTGCGAAACGTCGATGACTTTTACATCTGCTGAAATCTTGCAGCTGAGGTCTTGTTGCGAGTAACAAAGTTGATCTAAATTTGTGGGTCATTGTAAGGTCCGTAGCCCTGCATTTATTCATAGAGCTTCCACATACCTTGGGAGTTTCATGAGTAGGCAATATGCCTTAGTGAGCAATAACGTTCTTGGTGCGTCGTCTGATCCATAGGATTCCCTTCAATCTCACCAATCCATCGGGCTTCACTTATCTAAATCGAAACTTCGTCTCCTCCAACTGATCTTTTCAGTACCAAGAATAACGAAACAACGATTCTGAGCCCTATGCAATGCTGCCAACGCGACTGGTTCGATGCGAGACATTATCGGGCTTGTACCATTCCAACCGCAACACAACGGAGGCCAAGTGAGCCACTA
>JABFYK010058337.1:0-26316 GCA_018849495.1 Termitomyces sp. T123_Mx157 | reverse complement strand
CTGATGTGCCACGCCTAGCAGTGGGGATCCTTAGACTTGTTCTCTTCGGATTCCCCTCTGCTAGGTGATTAGTTACGGATTGTATTGTTGTTTACAAATGCTAATATACTTTGGATTCCCCTCTGCTAGCTGCGTGACTCAGGTCCACCGCCCCGGAGGTTGCCCTTACAGGTTGGGATGGTCTGAGGACCAGTCTCTTTACAGATACTCTTGTTAAAAGGAATGAGCAGGCTGGTTAGAAGTGCAGTGGGCAAGGAGCTGGATGAGCTAAGCTTACAGTCTCACTAGTAAATAAACTCAGAAGTGGTGCTATTGTCAGGACTGAGGATAATCTATCCTTGAGTCCTTAAGATGGAGGGTGAGGCAAAAGGCAAGGGGCTGCACTACCCAAGCTTACAGTCCCACTAGTGAATAAACTCAGAAATGGTGCTATTGTCAGAACTGAAGATATTCCATTCCTGGATCCTTTTAATATACATCAGCTAGTATCATGACTAAAAGGGGGCTGCTGACTACAAGCTACAGACTAAGTGGGCTGATATGTAATAGGAGTATAAGCAATAATAATCAGCTGAGTAACACCAAAATAAAGTGTGTAACTAAGTATGACATATAGAATGAACACTGGAAGCTAGAGGCCAGCTGACTTGTCAGAGAGTGGTGCTAAGATAGAAGATAAATAAGAGAGGGCCAGGCAGCTCTGAAGATAGCTAGATAGAATGCCAAGCTCCAGAGGCTAGGCCTAGCTAGAGTGGAAGTGGTACAGAGGTCAATGCACTCTTCCTAGGGAATGAGGTTACTTCTCTACTTAGCTACCCACAAATGGATCCAAAAAAGAGGTACTCATTGTTGCCTGCACCCAAGGCACATGAGGCTACCTTGAAGGAACCATACCAAAGTCTGCTGACCCATTTTAAGTCAAAACCTCAAGCCCTAAGAATCCCTCTGATGTTGCTCTTCCAGCTGAAGCTTCACTATCCCCATTCAACGAGTGGGATACTTGTGACATATGGACCTTTACTCTCATTGTTTATAATTGCAAGAACCCAGTATCAAAATAGATGGTACAGCAGCTGAGGCATGGAAAGCATTTACCAATGAGTATGGCTTGCTATCTGAGCTTGCTATGATGAGAGCAGATAACTCAGCTTTGACCACAGCATGTATAAATAGTGGAGATTTCCCCTGCCCACATCCAAAACCTTCATATAAAATGGAATGTAGTTGTGGAAGAGAGAGCAGATACTAACAATGCTATGTTCAGGACAATTCCGATGAACACACTTTCGGAGTCTTGGAACATTGTGGTAGTGAGCCTTTACAACAAAAAAGCTCATAGCTGGACTCACCATTCATTGGAAAAGACTGAAAGCCGAGAAACAGTCAAGCATGTCAGTTACTGCTCTTGTAGCCACTGCCACGACCCAGAAGCCAAAATTCATGTGTGCAAACCCCAACTGTAAGCACATGGAACACATACAGAACAACTGCTATTGGAGAAACAGGGGAAAGGAAGGACAATTTCCATCCAACTTTCTCATTAGATCCACATTACATCATGCGTCTTTTTGCCCCACTATTACTACTCCATTTCATAACATTCTACATATACTCACTACTACTCACGTCTTTCAGTCCCCTCGTAGTTAGCTTAAGTTTGGGCCACTCTCTCCCCCGGGACGGAGATCCGAGACTCGAGAACTCATCAGGATTCAAAACATAAAATTTCTTCCCCACAACGCTCGCCCGATATTTTTGACAGCAATCCTATCCTTACTCTAACTCTTCTCGTTCATATCCTCTCATCTCGCCATAACGATGACTTGAATTAACTACGGTGTTCGGTGATATGCTTAATATAATCTGATTAGATGAAGGAGATCTAGTGATTATCTGATCTTCCGTCGATGTTAGGGGTCCTCGAAGGTTCGAAAAGCAACTACTACAACGACGCCTGATAAATCCCATTCTTTCTTCCAAAAGCTGTGAAGGCACCACTTGCTTCGAGTTTGAACTTGACAATGAGGACAGAACAACAACGGCCCGGGGGTACTCTCTAAATGTCCTCCGATGAGCATTGATATATCACAAAAACTAATCACTGCTCTATCTCAGCCTCCTACAGAGACAACAACAACAGACCCATCTTCTGACTCCACCAATTAACGAAAGACCAGACTGCTCGGCTCTTCTAGCTGCTTAGAACCCCGAGCTCAAATCCACTGCATGCATAGCCTCTACCGAAAATAAACTCCAACGATACTTATCAATGCATTCATACTTTTCAGTCTCATCCCTCTATCGGGGTAAGTACTTGTTCCATGGTCTACTACCTCCAAATTCAGTTACCTATTCTTACCTTTCCCCAGGCCAAAGCAATTGTACCGGACTCCCCTTCCCTTTATTTACCTCGATATCTTGGTGTCATGGTTGGACTCAGTCTAGGCCTGGGGACGACACTCATGATTCGAAATTCCATGTTCAAGATTAATTGTTTAATACCAGAATGGACGTACGAGCTGCATAGCCCTCAATCTCTCGTGTTCTTGTGCTCATAAATAGGACAAACGACTCCAGACGGCTCGGTCTCCAAGTCGTTTTGGGCTCTGACTCTGGTTCCAGTCCTGACTCAACTCGAAAAGAAAACATTTGGGTATCCGATGATTTCATAATCCAAGTTCTGACTACTACTTATTGCGGTCGATCTTTCTACGAGTCTGGGCACGCATGCATATATCCAAGTCCTGAGGTCTGATTGAGTCTCTGTTTTCAAGTTTACACCCTGCCAAGTGTCTCGTGATTGGACAGAACTCTGCCGGAGTTGCTATCCCTCCTTCACAGCAATACACATAGCCATTGCTTTTACTGTATCCCCCTATTAGCTCCTTGTACCCTTCGTTCTTGAATATAGATAACTCAATGAACCCTTTGATGATTTCTTGCTCTTGTCTAGCACGCTGATCAATGCAGGTGCTGACTCTGTTGGTCGGTATTAGTTCTTGGATCAATTACTTTGTGCGCCATTCTAATCTATCATGCCTGTAAGCACGCGGTCTCTTATCTGCTTTGCTGTATGTGTATGGTGATACGTCATGGCCACCATTGTCACCCTTTGCCCAATTTGTCTGGAATTACCTCAGTCCCAGTTCTCTAGCACCTTGGATGAATCTTACGGTCCTTATCAGTTAGAATCGAGATGAGCGGAGTCTGGAACAAGTCTGCCAAGCTACGAATTCGCACATGTGTACGAAGTAAGAGGATAACGTATACTATATCCCTGGCCGAGCATTGAAGTTGATTTTGCGAACGCCGTAAAGTATTGACTTGCAAGATCATTATCATGATGCCAAGTGACCGTAAACTTGAATGTATATAACCAAATCTCACGGTATCCAACCCCGAACCAGTATCGCGATGAATCTACGTACGACAGGTCATGTACCTAGGGTGAGTTCTAGGTAGTGGGCGTACGTTTCATTTATGTATTCAGAGGTTTGGTATTAGAAGATGGTCCGAACTTTGGAGCGGAAATTTTCTGTACCGTGACATGACGTAATCCGTATTCTGTGCTTATATATCCTATTCTATTCTGCAGAAGAAAGGAAACTCGTATCACTGGATTGAACTATTTGGAAACCCCCTTTCTCGGAGAAAACCCCCCACCCCCAAGGCCGTTGTCAAACATTGTCATTGAATCACCGCTCAACCATGCCGAACCAATGCCGAACGTCATTGCGTTCAACTCTTTTCTGAATTCGTCTTAACAACTGACGTGTTATTGGAGGGATCTATGATGAGTGAATGAATGCTCAGAGCGAAAGTCCTCGCAAACGTGGCGGGCGCTTCTTTGTAAAATACGTTCAAGCAAACGAAGGACTTGGCAAACTTGGCTAGCATGGACCGATCAGAGCGCCACACTGAAAGGGTTACCATCTGTGAAAGCAATTGATGTTGTAACTTTACAACACATGCTTTTGAAAGGTATACTCAGACAAATCGAGTTATTTCACAATAAGTGGTATGAGGGAAATTCACTACTTAATATCAACCTGCGTCCGAGAAGAACGTTCAAGTATATACATCGTCACATGTACATCTCCCAGCATTTCAATTCTGTGTTGGCGTCTGCACTCTCAATGTACCATAGATTTCTTGATCAGAAGAGGGAGTGATACCACCTGTGCGCAACTTGACTCCATGATGGATCCAGTCCTCCGCAAGTTTAGGACGTGGGGTGAAGAACCTCTTCGGGCGCAAGAACGACCGATCCCCCGCAAGTACGTTGGCTGCACTGATAACGGCACGACATTTGGCTGCAGTGATGTCGGAAGAGATTCCAACGCCCCACGTCGTCCCGACGCCTGAGTTGGAAGGCGTAGGAGCGCCCCGAACGCACATTTCGAGGAATGTGACATACTTTGTGCGCGCAGGCGCCTCGTCGTTGATAACCTGTCCCATCGCCTCGCCGATCTCGATCTCGAACCCAAGGTCCGAGCGCAGGGCATCTATGAGTGCGAGGACGGGAGCGTAGCCGTCCCCACGGATGGTCCGCACTGTGCCGTCTACTGTGAGTTCACCCTCAAAGCGCAAGATGCTGGAGTCGCCGTCGAAGGGCGTGAGTGTCTGGTTGTCGTCGGAGTAGTCGGAAAAGGGAGAGGATGGCTCGCGAGAAGTTGGGGAGAGGGGTGAAAGGGTGAATGTTCTGAGGAAAAGCCTTCCGATGGGCCGCGAGCCCAGACTATACGTCTGCCGGAATGCCGATGTGATGAGAGTTGCAGTCATTTCTTTCCCGGTGCGTTCGCTTTCGTCCTGCACGACTTGATAAAATGATACCTGCATGCGTCGCGGTAGGTCCAGCTGCATAGTCTGCTTGATCATGTACGCAGTCCCCGCTTTGCCACTCTGGCTACTGACTCTGATCAGGTTGTCGTAGCCATATCCCAGGTCTTTGGGGTCAAGAGGAATGTACGGCATAGCCCAGTACTTTGTTCCCTTCCCTGTGCGATCTACTTCCGACCAGCGTTTGTCCTGGGCATCAAGGCCCTTCTTGATCGCGTCTTGATGGGTTCCAGCAAATGCGGTAAAGACAAGATGTCCCGCGTATGGATATCGAACTGGAATTTGCATCTCGTTGCACCGGCAAACGAGAGCGACTGTCTTGGATAAAGTCGAAAAGTCGAGTCCAGGGGAGATGCCTTGCGAGTACAAGTTCAAAGCCAATGAAATCAGGTCCACGTTTCCAGTCCGTTCACCATTGCCAAGAAGACATCCTTCTATACGATCGCCACCCGCGAGAAGGCCGAGTTCAGCTGCAGCAACGGCAGTACCTATACCACAAAGATTACCATTAACATATATAATTAATGGAAGGAAGGCTGACCTCTGTCGTTGTGTGGGTGAATGCTGATGATTGCGCAGTCTCTTTGGTCGATATGAGTGCTAAAATACTCGACCTGAATGGGATAAGTTCTCCTCTAAGAAACACTCGAGAAATACAAACCATATCGGCATAATGGTTACTTGGAGCGCACTCCACGGTGGCAGCCAAGTTAAACATGATCTTGTCATCAGGTGTAGCCTTTCCCCACTCAGCAAGGACGCGATTTGCGAGTTCAACAGCGAAATCAACTTCTGTTTGAGAGAAAGTTTCCAGACAGTAGTTAAGCGTGAAGCGGGTCCCTTGAAGTATTGTCAGTGAATTCCGACGGTTGCAGAAGTATCACATACCTGAGCGTGCAGTTTCTTCTTCGGTCAGCTTTTTCACTAGACGTACAGCCCCAACTGTCAAGTCAATGGTCTGTTCTTTCGTATTACGGAACACAACTTCACGAAAAACCGGAGAAACGGCATTGTAGAGATGGATGATGGCATGTCGACACCCTGATAACGACTCTATGGACTTCGCGATGAGATCAGCGCGCGCGGGAGTAATAACCTAACGAAATACATCAATTTCTAGGCTGCCGTGAGAGATGTCCCACTTACTTGCAAAGAGACGTCATCAGGAACTTCTCCATTTTGTATGATTGATCGAACAAATTGAAATTCTTGCTCTGATGCTGAAGGATAAGCCACTTCGATTTCTTTGAAGCCGATTCTGACTAGTTCTCTGAATGACCGATCAATGTCCACACTGTGTTCATCACAGAGAAAATACTCACCGAAACAGTTCAAGTTTTGTAACATTACTCATTGGATTAACTAGCGCCTGATTGCCATCGCGAAGGTCGGTCGATAGCCATCGTGGCGCACGAGTAGTCCGTCTAGTAGGCCAGCGTCGCACGTAGTCTGGAGGAAAAGGCACATCGGGATAACGTAGATACTTTGTTGATGGGTCCAGTCTGATATAGCTAGTTAGCAGTCTAAATCGCTGGGCAAAGAAGATGACTTGCAGCATAGGCATTACAACAAGATATACAAATTAGGGAGGGTGAAAAGCTTGAGATACCAGATGTTGATTCTTAAATACTTTCCTGACGCGTATTTTGAACGTCACACGTAACATTGTGGCATGTTAACCGCATGTTCATGTCCAAAGTTGTCACAGCAGAGTCAAAGTCCTCACCGACAAATCGCCAGCTTGAAAAGGTAGACTCTCAGACGCAGTATATCTACGGAATAGATCGTGAGAGAATGAGCAGATCCATGTTCTAAGATTATCTTTGCAAATTTACCTTCTTCTATCACCGTAAAGGTCGTAGAAAACAGAAAATTTTCCGCCTGGGTGAAAACGCGGTTGCGAAAGGGATACCACGAAGAGGCAAGCCCGGGACCGGTACGTATCCCACCCTCCGATAGCGTGTATTTACTTCCAAGGAAGAAAAGGCCAAGACCTGGCTTACAGGCGACTGGCCATCCCTATCTGTTAAAGACTGATCAATGAACTGTGCCAAGATACCGAGAGTACGGGCTTCCTAGCAAGTATCAGTCTCTTGGCTCGCATGAACAACGCGAAATCAGCAGCACAGCTCGTTATCGGCAAGCACCCGCACAAGTGTGAAGTCGAGAGAAAGCCAAACCCCTTTAGGAATACATCTCAAGCCAGCACCGGCTTTGGTCAAAGATAGAAGGACACACATCCAGCATCTTTCGAAAGTTGGTGATGCGTTGTAAATAGAGTTGACGTGACTTCCCAATTTGGTCGATTGTTTCTTTATCTACGCGTGCGTGATGTATTTTAGGATGTAATGTATTCCAGGCCAGGAGCCCCATTGGCAGGGAAATTTGTTCGGCGGCATAAGGCGCTATCGCCAAAGCCCAAGATCACCTGAGGTGTCTATGGAGCTTGCACGTTGGGTACATGAGTGATTCTGACTCTTTTCGTGACCCGGAGGCTAAGACCTGAAGAGCGCAATAAGCCAAAGTTACATTGCGCGTGTCCAAAGTTGTACGCGATCCGCAGCACGCAGCACGCAGTGATAACATGGGTATTTAGGGCCCCGACAAAGCCTTTTGACACGCCTTGCAACGGTCATTCTCTATCTTCAGAATAAATACAAGCTCTATTCACAAACAGACAGGCATATATTCTTCTAGTGCTCAATCGGTCCATTTTTATGCCGTAGACTCTCAAGATAACTTGCGCTCAATTTAATCTTGATCTTGTGACAATTTTTGCAATTGAAGAGACTCGTTATCTCCAAGAGAGGACCCGGTCACACGGGAAGTTGCGACGGAGACTGAAAGTTGCACTCTAGGATAAGCCCTATTTGTTACAATGTTACAATTTCGGATATCTATATCAGCGCCTGAAAAGTAGGAATGCCCGTGGTATACCTTATGGTAGTACGGGCCCCGGCTGTTCGTGCGCGGATCGCGCCGGTAATCTTATCTCTTTATCCTTATCCTGCGTAACTGCGCCCAAGTTTGAACACAGATATTGGTAGCCAAGATCTTGAAATTGTTTACCCCTTGGCATCCTGATTTTTCTGAAAAAGAACAGCCAAGAGCTAATCATCAGAACACTTGTATTCCCTTGACACCTTCTTGCATCTTGCTTCGACATCTTGGGCTATTCTGACTTCCCACTTATCACTTATCCCCGCTCTGTGACATGTCGACATTGACATTGTTGGCAAGTTCGTTACATTTTGTGCGTACAATCCCCATTCGATGTGACATCTGCATTGATTATGAGTTTCTTGGAAAGATAGAGGATGTGTCTCGTGGAATGCGTCGGAACTCCCAGGATTCTTTTTTTTTAGCGTGTAAAACTTTCAGTGTCTTGATTTGTCTTCTTGGAAATCCCATGCCAGTGCATCAGGGCTTACTATGGAGCACCAATCGCTTTCTGGAATCGTCCGGGACGTCTCAATTTTTGGCGTTCCAACACGAGGGTTTGGAAGTACCCATCTTGGTTCCCGTTCGGCTTCCATTCCTCGCTAGTGCCTACTTACAAAAGGCCCTACTGTTCTGCGTCTTGGATGCTACCTTTCAGCTGTTCGATGGGTGACCAGCGTAAATCGACGCCGCCTTCTTCCAGCACATTTGAACCAGAGCAACACCATGTGTCGTCGACTCCGCCGAGTAATAATAAGACCAATCAATCGTTCAGCTCACAACTAATGATATTCCATCCTGACAGGCCCTAATGAAAGATCTCTCAAAGTAATCGTGAATGGCCTCGGCATCTCTGCCGACTCACAAATATCAACATTACATACTGAACATTCTTCGAGCCCCACTGCTCACTCGTATGCTTCTACACCTAAAGGCTTTGACTGTGATCATGAATCGAACGACGTCGTTGGGTGGGATGGACCCGACGATCCAGGAAACCCGAGAAATTGGACTAAGCGTCACCGCTGGGTTGTCACGCTTGTCGTTAGTCTTTTCACCTTCATAAGGTTACTATCATATACCTATCATCACACACGAGGAATGACCACAATTATTTAGCCCTGTTGGGTCGTCTATATCCTCTCCAGCTCTCCCGGAGATCTCAAGGGACCTTGGAATTCTGTCTGGATCTAGCCTAGAAAATATGTCACTTTCAATCTTTGTCCTCGCGTACGCTCTCGGTGTTAGTTCTAACTTGTGACAATCACTCGGCGGGGACAGCTGACTTAGAGCTTCAGCCTTTGATTTGGGGGCCTCTATCCGAACTTTACGGCCGGTTGGTCATCCTTCAAATTTCCAATATTTGGTTTTTGGGTACGAGAGCCTCGTACTTCGGAGTTCCTTATCTTACCCCTACCCATAAGTCTTCAACACTTTCTGCGGATTTGCCAAGACTCCTACTCAAATTCTTGTATTGCGATTTTTCGCAGGCTTTGGAGGTGCCGCACCTCAATCATTAGGCGGCGGGGTTGTCGGCGACTTGTGGTCGCCTGAAGAACGTGGTATGGCTATGAGTATCTACTCTCTCGCGCCGCTCGTGGGACCTTCGACCGGCCCATTGGTGGGTGGGTGGATAGCCGAGCGTACTACTTGGCCTTGGACTTTCTGGAGTGTTAGTATCGCAGATGCCCTTGTTCAAATCGTTGGATTTGTGAGCTCAAATTTGTTGATTAAGACATCGTTTAAGTTTATTTTGATCATTCTTCCATCAGATCTTACTTCGAGAAACTTACGCTCCTGAGCTTCTTAGGAGAAAGGCCCGGGTAATGCGCAAGAGAACTGGAAACAAGAGACTTCGATCCACTTTCGAACGTCCCGACCGACACTGGACAGCTGTCATAGCACGTGGAATGGTTAAACCGATCGTTTTTCTCGCGACAGAACCAATCGTTCAAGTCTTTGCGCTGTACATGGCCGTTCTCTATGGCGTACTTTACCTGAGTATAACAAGTAAGGCCTTTATTGCCAAAGGGAAAGATTAAAAACTTGAACTTTGGCCAGCATTCGTCGAGGTTTTTACTGGTCTTTATGGCGAAACGTCAGGCATTGCAGGCATTCACTATCTTGCAATTGCACTTGGATCTACGTGTATGGTCATCTGCTGTTGATCTGTGTAGGAGCTAATCCTAGCTTTAGTTGGCGGACAGGTCGGTGCAAGAGCTTTGAATTCTGTTTACCGGAAACTTAAAGCAAAGAATGGTGGTATTGGGACTCCTGAGATGAGGTTCGCTTGTTATGATTATCCGGCTTAACTTGAGAGCTTTAAACGATCTAGGCTTCCATTGCTCATGGTGTCGGCCACAACATTACCTATTGGACTCCTTATTTATGGATGGACAGCAAATGCTCGGTTATTTTGGTTGATCCCAGGTATTTATGGTCAATGTTTGCAAGGATGATACTGTGCTGACTGCGATTAGACCTGGGTGTCTTCATCTATTCAGTTGGAATAGGTAAATGATCAATGTTTGTAAAAATTCAAGACATCTTTTCATGTCAAGGCAGGTGGAAACTGGACATGTATCCAGACATACCTTGTGCGTGCCTACTGTTGGTTGGTATCTCTTTTTCGTTTCACATTCAAAAGGTGGACAACTATGCGCTGTATGCTGCAAGTGCCATCGCGGGCGTTACAAGCTTTCGGGCGTTGGCAGGCTTCGGATTTCCATTATTCGCGGATGAAATGTACGGGAAACTCGGTTATGGTGTGTCACGATGGCCTATCTGTTTTACATTTCTTGAGTAACGGCGGTCATAAGGCTGGGGAA
Organism: Termitomyces sp. T123_Mx157; assembly: GCA_018849495.1. Lineage (NCBI taxonomy): Eukaryota > Fungi > Basidiomycota > Agaricomycetes > Agaricales > Lyophyllaceae > Termitomyces > Termitomyces sp. T123_Mx157. Next base: position 15,709 of record JABFYK010058337.1, on the reverse strand, counting down.
ACTCGATTCTCGCCTTGATCTGTTTGGTCATTGGTTGTCCTGCACCTTTTGTGTTCTATCGATATGGACCTGTACTCCGGGCCTGGAGTAAAGCGGCATCGGTGGAACAATAGTAGAGTTGTTTAAATTACGATACCCATCATATTAAATGCCCGAGTACTGGCTTCAATCTAAATATAGACAGTGCTCTATAATTGAAGATATTTAAGAAGACTCATTCAACGTATAATAGTTCAACGATGCTGTTAAGAGGCTCAAAATAAGTTTCGATGGTCAGAAAATCTGGATGCATTCGTGGAGATGGGCAGCGGAGCCGAAGCGTACATCCAATTCGGACGTTGCTCGATCTTTCTGGTCTGATCAGTACTGCGCATCCTGAGAAATTACGGATATGATAGTTAACTCTTGGCAAATAATCTTGGTACCGCTGTCGTTGTGGTGATTGGATAGTAACTATGAGAACGAAGGGGAGTTTTCACGTCGTGAAATAGCAGTCAGTGAAATTGAGCAAAGTTGAAAGAATACTACATTTTAAAATTCCGACCATCGAGCTTTTAATGATCCGAAGGTCTAGCGCCACAAAATTTGAGATCTGAACCAATCTGTCCCCTGACTTCGATATTCCCTGACTCGGTATACATAACAAAAAATGAGCTTTTAGCAAAGGGATAATCTTCGGAGGATGTATGAAATCCGCTCTTCATACGACAGTAGTTTTGGTTAGCAATGACCGTCCGGAGGTAGACAATAAGCAGGAAGCAGATTGAGTAGAGGACGACTACTCGAAAGACTCAAAATTACATTATTGACGATAGTATAGTGCACTCGGTCGGTCAAGATTAGGAGCACTTGGCAAGCATAAATGTCATAGTGATCCAAGTCACCATCACCCGTAAGTATTTCGACCCTAAACGAAACCATTTCTTTAATTCTTAATGCATTGAAAGAACGAGCGAAACTTCGGGCATGAGTTTGAAAAATCAAAATGGAATTGAAGGTAAACAGGTTGTGAGGTGGGGCTCGAAGTCTGACACATTTAATCCTCTGCCGCGTAATGTTACTGCAACCAAGTATTTAGTTATAACAAGTCAAGAGCAACCAAAGCTTCCGTACATACTTGGTATTGTCTGATCAGGGAGTGCTGCAGAAGGATATGTTCTGTCATTCCGTATTCAAGTTCTCATAAGATTGGAAAAAGGATGACATATAGACGTGACTCGGCCCCATTTCTTAGAAAGTTAGCAAGGAGTCGTTGACGACCCATCTCTGAGAATCCTACAAGTCGCGCTCACGAAAACAGACAATCCGATTGGTTTGTGATACCCTAAGCCTTCATCAAAGTTCTGTCATCTTTCGTAACTGGTGGAAATTCATTGTGAGAAGATCTACCCACCCGAAGTCAGAAACGATCCCACGCGTGATTGAACCCTCTCATATCAGACACACAATTATTACTGTATTTGAAATAAAGCTTCTGAGAGTCGACGAAGCACTCCGCAGGGGATCTCATCAGCGACCCTACCCGATTTGAAATAATGGAGTGCCAAGTTCCTGAGAAGCATTGGTGAAGATTACCCTCATTTTGAATGATTGTTGAGCTTCTGCCGTTGATAGGGCGCCTGTAAGACTTCTCTTTTTGGAATCAAAGCTGTGAGATGCTTTGAGGAACATGGAAAGTCAAGCTCACAAGATCCCGTACTAGTCTTTTATGGTCTTCCTTGTGGTCAACAGCTATTAATGTTCTCTTGGAAGAACACTGTCCTGGGAACCGGTCGAACATAATTAGAGTCGATTTATTGGTTCTTACACTACGAATTCTGATTCACATCACGTGAATGATGGCACGAGATCGAGGCATGGTGAAGTTCGTGTCCGTAGGAATGCAGAAATTGGCGAGCGCTGAGTCTACCTTAGGAAGGATGGGAAAACAGATCCGGTTAGTGTCAGACCCGAGAGACGGCTGTTGAATTATAACCGTGCACGGTGCGGCTGCGTACGGTTAACTGTGGAAGCCGTCGATTAGGATTCGGATGGATCCTGTCCGACAGCGTCGAACCGGAGGTCATATGTTCGCCAGATGAAGCACAATGAACATCTTGATGTTGTCTGTTTATCTAGAATACATGGAAGCCTAAAATCACTCACGGCGAATACTGTGTGAATTTTGTAATGCAAAAGGAGGAAATTTTGTGCAGAGACGAGGTAAACAATCGCTGTCTGTGTGAGACAAGAAATTAAATGGAGCTTTTCGCCTCCATTGTGACAGAAGATGTGCTTGGACGTGGGAATTGTATTGATGACACACAAAATGTATCGTTCCCAGTAAAAGTTGCTGTAGAACACAATGCGTAGATGATGTATCGTATTCTTGTCGGGCGACGGCACGTGGTCCCAGGTCACTCACGGCCCGGAAAGAAATGTACAGCTCCGGCCCTCCATCGGCAGTTTCTCCCGCAACTTTTTCCTCTTCATCAATTAATAATGAAAGACAACGGACACACGACTCGTCATAGGAGCTGATAAGATTAAGGGGGTTCATTGTAAACAACGTATTCAGACTTGTCTTGAAGTTGATGTGAATCCTTTCGGCCAAATTTCATCAGTTATTGAGGTTCTCAGGTAATCAAGCGTCATGTGATGCGTTTGAAACTCCCGGAACATGACAAGCCAGCAACAGCGTTTTTAGTGACCAGATGTGAAGATTGGTTTATTTATGGTTTTCAGCTTGTGAGGCATTTGAATCAAAGCCACACCTTTTCCATTTCGTTCGCGGCCCCGCGGTACCCATGCGAATATAATACCACATATGTCAGGCGAAATCTCTATTTGGTGGCAGCCAAAAATATGTCGTCAGGGCCAGGAGTATTCAATCGCACAGGGTGAGGTCCCAGTCGCACTTTCAAGGCAGAGAACGGTCCTATTGCGACGGACCCGTGGGCTCTTTTTACGAAGCTAGACAACATCGTGTCAATGCAGGTTTATCTTCTATGGCGGTTCGTTCCGTTCGCATTGTATGGTATACCTAGTACCCTTCGCTTGGTTCCCTGATGCTGTGAAAATCATTTCCTGGTTCAATACTTGAACTACTTCCCTTTACTCTCACGAAACCTGTGTGCTATTCGCAACCGCGTACTCCTTTTGATCTCTTGGTTCTGTCCAATCCCCTTGAAGTGATCACTATTCAGGATTCTGTAGAAGCACATTGTGACTTAATGCCTCTCACCGCGTATTATCCCCCTGCGTGGGGATCTGCACCCAAGTAATGTACAGGTTCAAATCCTTTTTGCGGACTTGAACCCTCATCAGAACAGTACAAAAGCTCAAACGTCTCACCCTTCTCGTCAACTGCCCATCATGCAGCTCCTGTTATTTACATCAGCTCTCTTAGCTCTTCTCAGACCCAATCCTGCCAATGGAGTCGCCATCAAACCACGAAACCTCAAGGAGGTCACCTTGAACATCGAGAATGCCCAAGTTGCCCCCGACGGTTTCGAAAGGGGTACTTATCGTCACCATATTACTATGTTCTCTGCTGACCTGGCTCTTAGCTGCTATTACCGCCAACGGACAGTGAATATCCGTGAATTTTTATACAGCACTGAACTGTGGCTGATGCTAGTCAGGTATCCCGGCCCTCTGATCACTCTCACTAAAGGTGACTTCCTTCGAGTGACGATGAATAACCGCCTTGTTAGTATCTACCTCCATCTTTTTCCAGCTGCTATGTGACATGGATTGCACAGACTGACCCGACAATGCGCCGCAGCACCAGCTTGGTAAGAATCCCTGTGAGGCCTCAAATTTCATCCCACTTAACTTCTTGTTGTTAGGACTTCGATGGCATCTTCTTCACGACGCAGAATAGCTTCCACGAAGGAACGCCATTCGTCACCACCTGCCCTGTCGGACCTAATGCTAGCTTCGTCTACGATGTCCCACTCATTCTGAACCAAACTGGTACATACTGGTATCACAGGTATGGTTGGTCATCAGAACATCATGAGTTTCAAGATGCTGAAATTTCCATACAGCCAGCTCAGTGTTCAGTATGTAGATGTAAGCTTATTTGTTTCTTCTGTGCTTGACAATCGCTCATTTACTGCTTAGGGTCTCCGTGGAGCTCTCATCGTGTATGGTGCGTTTTCAATTTCATGCACGACGCTAAGTCGATTATGACGGTCACCATCATGAAGATCCCGAAGATCCTTTGGCTCACTTATATGATGTCGATGATGAGAACCCGGTATGTAAATGAACAATCTTGATTGTTCAAGATCAGGGACTCAGTGTCACTTGTAGATCTGGCAAATTGGTGAGCGCCTATGTCCAACCCGTCGACCAACTTGTCATCTCACGAGTCACCATCAGGTGACTGGTGGCACAACTCAAGTGTTACCATGCTCGCTGGTTATGTCGCTACTGGGATTGTACCAGTCTCTGATTCTGGTACTTTTAATGGTGTCGGCCGCTTCAATGGTGGTCCGGAAGTGCCGTTCTTTGTTCAAAACGTCGAGGCTGGCAAGCGCTACCGATTCCGCATCATCAACCAGTCGGCTCGCAATGTCTTCACTATGTCTGTCGATGGCCACGACCTCAGTGCGCAATCCTTTCTTTGAATATAACTTGCTTCTTTTCTGAGATCAATTGTAAAGCCATCATTGAGACCGACGGGACTCCTACGACCCCGATGACCGTGAACGAGATCCAAATGCTTGCGGGTCAACGCTATTCGGTCGTCGTATGTTCAGCTTGTCCTTTTCAAAGAATCTTCTTCTATTAAATCCGATTAGCTCGAAGCCAATCAACCGGTTGCTAATTACTGGATCAACGCTCCTTTCGTTGGTGGCAATCCTGCTGTTAATCCGAACCGTCAGTACAATCTATTAAGCTGACTTCAAGTCTACTTATGCATAGACAATCAGAAAACGCGACCCTCTCACGTGCTATCTTGAGATATGCCGGTGCACCTGCTGCTGACCCTGTGACCCCCATGACTCTTGGCCCGGACAACCCCAACGCTCTCATTGAAGCCAATCTCCGCGTAAGTAATGCTTACGATGGGTTTTGAGACGTATGCTCAATTCTTTCATCAGCCCCTCGTTGCTGAAGCTGTCAGTGTCGTTATTCGTATCACCAGGTTATGAATTTTTGATTATATCCGCAGGCTCCCCCACCTGATGTTAACATCACTCTCGAGCTGTTTGTGGTACGTAGCACATCGTACCCGGGGACTGAGACCATGAGTCCCGAAACTCATTGAATCATTTCAGACACCGGGGAAGGCACAGTGGAACGTCAACAACGTTTCGTACTTATCTCCTGTAGTTCCAACGCTCGTCAAAGTCTTGGACGGTGCTAACGTGGCAGCTGACTTCAATGCCACGGAAAACACCTTCATTTTGCCCGCCAACTCTGTCATCCAGATTAACTTCCTTCCTAAGTAAGATACACTCTCATGTGACCGATCTGGTCTGGTCTGATCATGTCTGTTTCTCAATAGTGATGATGACGAAGCTCATCGTAAGTGGATCATCAACCATCAACGCATTGGAAAACACATTGAATTGATTTCTTCGCAGCATTCCATCTTCATGGGGTGCGCATCCTATTCGTAGGCATGGCCAGACTATATTTACTGACAATGCCTCACTAGAACAATTTCTTCCTTATCAAGTCAAACACCACTGACATAGTCAACACCGTGGACCCCATTCGTCGTGATGTATATCCACATTTCTATCCAAGGTATACTGTTTCTGACAATTTTCGCCTAGACGGCCGGTGTTGGAAATTCGGGCGTCTTGCTCCGATTCGTTACTAATAGGCCAGGTGGGTCGCTTCTTATGCAAGCTCAGTGGAACAATGTCATATCTTTGCTTAGGAACCTGGTTCTTCCACTGCCATATCTTCTGGCACATGCAAGCAGGACTTGCGACCGTCATGGCTTCTGGCGTCAATGATGGCACTGATCGTGCAGATATTCGTCCCAACAAGGCCTGGGAAGACCTGTGCCCTGCGGTAAGCCTTCGTCTGATATGGTTACTTGGAACACATATTTACCGAGTGGGGTATAGTACGATGCTCTCCCGGCCGATCTCCAGTAGTCTTTCATACAGATTTGGTGACGAGTCGCGACTGAATGTCATGAAGATGTGACGTTGTATTTTCATAATTAAATGTTGTATTTTTGGCCTCTCTGGCCCTATCTTTTCTAACAGATTACTTGGGTGTCATCACTCTCTTCGGCGTAAACTCTTTAAGCTTCAAGCTTGTAAATTTCTGCTATTAAGTCTGATGTCAATCGTGAAGCTGTTGGCCAACATGTGCACACGCGAGTGTCACGTGCATATTTTTTTGCAACCCGAAACGCTCGTTCTACATATCGCGAGGACTATGCGATAAAGTGTATATTACTAGTATGTCTACCACATCTGTCCAGCATTCCCGAGCGGCGGCGGGACGACAAAAAATCCAGCATGCCCGTGTCTTTTCGAGTGTGGAAGACATTAGTTCAGTATTGCGTTCTCAGAATCATGAGAGTATGATACCTGGTGGGTGCGATTCTTTCTTCGGCTGGGTCCTAAGTCGTTGATAGTTCTGTACTAGATCTCATGGCCTTGCGCAACCAATTGTCGATTCGACCTGGAGAAGATTCGATCGTGCTTCAGGATGCCAGGTTACTACTTGTTCAACAGTGGCTTAACAATGCTCCTGGGGCGCATGATATCTTCGGCTTATGGGATAGTATTACACAGGTAACTATCCATCCTACAATCTGGAATCCAATTCATCTATTTTTTAGCGACAAAACTCACTTCTCACAGTCCTAGTATCTATCTTGTCGTCTCTATTGACGCTTACTTCGTCTCATTACACATATCAAGCCCTTGGGCAACCTATAATCAAAACTTTACTCGCACCAACGTACACACGACGTTTGAACTCGTATCTCGGTGGCTCGCATGCAGAATTGATTCTGATTACCTTGAAACTCTTCAATGCAATGTCGTCGTTCGCGGGCGGTCGTGAGAAGAAGTCTATATCGGACGCATTTGGTTGGGAGCTTAAGGTAGTAGAAATTCAAGTCTGGTATCCATTCATTCGCGATTGATGCGTGTAGTCCAGTCTCTTCCCAAACTTTTGAACATGCGTCGCAAATCTACATCCAACACTTTCGATGCTCTCGCGAAGCCTGGCGAGTGCTATGATTTCTACCTATCCTGTTTCTCATTCGCGATTAGACATCAGAACGCTGTATCTATTATTCATCCTCTCATTTGTGGGACCAGACAGCCCGGCTCAGGTCAAGACGACGTTCATCGAGCAGCACCGGGAACCATTTCTCTCAATATTCAAAGGCCTCATTCAAGATTCTTACAGCATCATTCGGAGAGTTCTTGAAACATGTTGGGCCGGACTCTGGTCAGATCCCAAAATTAAAAGGACATTGAAGATCAATCTGTTCAACGAGATCACCATTTTGCACGTGAGCTGCTCCCGTTTGTCATGCCGAACACTACTCACCTCGATTGCAGCTTCTAAAACTCTACGATCGCAACGTCACTGAGGATGACGACCCCGACCATGTGCCTGCAGACCTCGTCCACCACTTTTTACTCGCTATTTGCACACGCCCTGGGACAGGGATATGCTTTAAGGACCGAGGATGGTACCCGCGCGAGTCTGATGGTGAAGATGAGCCAGGCAGAGGAAAAATATACAACAGGATTCTAGCAAATATCTTGAAGACCCTCAAGGTCAATGAGGACCTCCGACAACAAGAGCTTGCTTTAAAAATTCTGGCTGCATGCCCAGAACTCGTGGCTGGGTGCGTCGTTCACCTCCTCTTCTCTTAAACATCTGTTAATGTGTATGTAGGTATTGGTCAGGAGCTGCCCTCACTCTAGAACCGCGCCTTTCCTCGAAATGGATAGCGAACATATCATTCTTCGGCTCCGTTCTCTCACAGCCGGTACCCACATGGTCCTTCCACCTAATCGGCACAGCTCTCTACCAACCCACGCCTCCACCATTATCCACCATCATGGAAAGCATCCTTCCCTCCGTCAATACGAAGGTCCATTTCACCAGAGGTCTCCAATCAACCAGTGGACTAGTACAACACTGCACAGCGCTTGCACTAGCGAAGTGCCTGGCTAAGTACGAGGAGGTGCTCAAGGTGTTTTTGGAGGTCAAGGTGGCGCTTGAGGAGAACGAAACTGAAGGGCAGTGGAGTAGAAGGAGGAACGATGTTGAGAGGGAAGTGAGAAGGAGGGTTCCAGATTTTCAAGTGATTGTCGCGTTTTCGCAGCAAAAATTCGTCGAGGTGTCCAGGACTACTACTACTACGACGACGACAGGTGATACTGCGCTTACGCCAAATCTGATACGTATTGCGCTGCTGTCGGAAAGTGCGCATAGGCTTCTTTGGATGTATCAGAGATGCTTGCCGATGGTGGTCGCGGAAGCTCGATTTGATGTTGGGAAGCTTCTGCAGGGTTTTGTTGGCAAGGAGAAGATGACAATAGCGGAGAATGGAGGCCAGGAGATGACGGCCGCCATGAGATTACATGTCGTACGGCAGTTGCATGTTTTGCGGTTGTTAAAGGATAGTGATCAATTCGGGTGGTCTGGGAAGATAGGTATGTCCGATCCTTCGATGCCGCAGGCTCTTCGCTTACAGCTCGTCTTTAATCCAGGTTCCACTTCACAGAGCTACCTAACTGTCCTTCTCAATGCATTTATAACCACCAATATTCGCGCTATACGCACGGCGCTATCCGACCTTCTCGAGTACGTTCTTGGGCAAAGTATCATGTTTCAGGACGACCCTACCGAACCCCACCTCTGGCTACTCTCTCTCCCTACCTCCCATAGAGGACGTGGAACAGAATCCCCTGACGGTGCAGCCTTGACGGACGAAGGCGAGAGTGTAATCACATTCCTAGATGACTGTATCCAGAGGTGCCTCAAGACGCCATACCGTTACCTCGAAGATCTACATGTGCTTGCAGATTCAACCGTCCCTCAGAGCCAGCCTATGACTGACAAGGATGAATCCTTGCCTAGTCCTCTGCTGATGACCGTCCTCGAGCAGCTGGAGATCAAGGTTTCCAAAAAGATGCTCTCGCCATCTGACGTTCTCGCTATTGTGTCGTTTGTCCGTAAGCTTGTGTTCCGTTTGTCGAGTAAGCAGCAGGATCTCGGGTTCCTCTGTGCCATTGCGGATAAATTCAATGTAATACTACAGGCCAAGAAACTATTCCTCGATTATCCTGTTATTACATCTGCGGTCCGCAAAGAGATCGATCTCCTAAGGACGGCTTTTTTCCGGGATGATATCTCTTCGCAGGGCGTATCGGACGATGCGAAGGCATTTTTATCGATCATTGAAGAGATACCCATCTGTAGGTGCCTTCTGGCTTCACGATTGAACTCAAAATTTATTTTTCATCATCGTATGCAGCTACTACGAAGGAGACACGCAAGTCTTTTGCGTACGAACTCGTAGACTGGCTTCGTCTTGTGGACGGCCAATTTGAATCACACGAGATTGCGCGTGTGGTGGCCGTTTTGACTAAACTTTACCCTCCTGCTCTTTCCATGGTCCTAGAATCTCTATCTCCAGGGACAGGGTCTCTCTGGAAAGGCGTCGACATGGTTTCTCTTTATCCGCAAGCACGGACATAGTGAGTTCATTCTTGTTTTTGTTGAGCCAGTCTGATTTTTGATTGTGTATTGCAGCCTTCTATTCGATTCCTTGTTCCTCCATGCGGGTTTGTCCCAAATTGTTGATGGAACTTGTCGTGAAGTTCTTTCGCAAGCAGCCTTTGGTTGCGAACCTAACCTTGGAGATGGAAAGAGGGCTGTATGCCTTGTTGGTCACAGGCTAGCGGGTAGTACTGCTGAGCAGACAAAGGGCCTATTCTTTCTGTTAGAATCAATTTTGAAGAGAGGATCGATTGTTCTGCCATCAAGTGATTTCATGATACTCAAGCAGGCAGTATTCATTCGTTCTAATTTGAAGCCTTATCTAATATCTGGTTCGCTATCAGATGCCGAGCGCGAAGGTATGTCTTTGTTCGACTTTCACAATTGTATCTTCGAGTTCAACCGTTGTCAAGGGCTCCACCATCTTATTAGAGAGGTTCTGGATCCAAGAAATCCTCTGGATAGGGAACTGTTGGCTATTCCTAGTGCACACTGGCTTGGAGTCCTTATGTCGGATACGATCAATGATCCTGCTCAGGTATGCATGAATACATAATCGATTAAGCCATTTAGATAACATTTACGCAGTTTTCACTCGCTTCTCCTTGGATCAACTACATCCCACACCAAGAACTATTTAGCCTTCTGGATTTCCTTTCCTCGGACTCTCTTTCCGCTGAAACAGTCGTAGCCCTTTTGGAACCTGTTCTTGCTGCCATCAAGTTAATAACGACGTCAGGGTCGGAACCTGGACAGGTATTGATTCACAGGCTGTCCTTACTCTTGTCTCTTTACTCGATGACCATCTCTACTTCTCTAGAAGAGTTGATAGCGATTGCCATTGAATCGTCGCTTCCTTCATATCATGATGGCGGTCAGTGTACAGAGGCATTCGAGGAGACGAACTTGATCGATGTCGTGAAGCACGCAGAATCACGGTGGTCCCGGGGTCTAGGTGTTTGGCCTACCGATCTACCAGTCCAATCCTTCTTGAGCCAGGATTCATGGACCGCGTCAACAGTCGCCATCATATCCGGCCTTATTTATTCGGGGCATCTGCCTCGGGGCAGTTTCATTTCTTGGCTCTCGACCGATCACTGTACTACGCGTTCTGCCGAACATTTCATCATGATCGTGCACGCCTTCTTTGACGTTGCTTCGTCTCGAGAGGAAGAACTCGCGGAGGACGATCATTGGATCACTCACTTTTTGCGCATTCTCCATATAGTGCTCGATAACAAAGCTCCTCAGTCAATACGTTCAAAAGGCAGTGCCTGTTTATCATTTATGACGTGTTTTATACCTTCAAAGATGGGAGATTTTCTTGCAACTCTCGTCCGTACTGTTCAGACATTGCCTGTATCCGAAATCTACTCGGAGCTACTTCTGATCGCACGATCCCTGCATGCCCGTCTTCCTCAACTAACTGGAGACCTCATAAAGGAACTCGTGAATCATGGCATACAATGGACTATCAGATACTTCACCGAGGAGGAAGATCGATCTCTGAATGATACTTTGATAGATCTGAGTATGACATCTTCCCCCATTACCACGTCGCCCTAGTCTTACCTTCCATACAGCCTCGCTCGTACATGTTGCGTTCGGGATCAAGCCTCATCTCGTGGAAACCGTTTTGGCAGTAGTGGTTCAAAGCCAGCTTTCTCATTTGACGGCTGTAGAGCTCGTCACCGCATTGTTGTCCCGTGTGCATCTCAAGGTAATGTCATAGTCGTTACGTTGTTTGTACCATGATCAACCTTTTATTCAGCCTGTTGTGGTCAACCGGCATCTGCAGGGTATCCTGCAGCACGCCAACTTCTTCAAATATTGTGGCAGCGTATCGCCTGATGCTGCTTCGATGCGGGACGCTGTTGCTCAGCTGTTACACACCCTCTTCAATCTTCATCCTCCCAACACATGTCAGATAACACACGTTGAACCTCTCATCAAAATCTATCGTGGGACACTATCGAAGGCTGACGGCCTCATTTTGTCGATCTTTCGCCTTTTCGAGATTGAACGGAAGGTTGCCATCTCATCTATTCTCTGCAAATGGTCGCCGACACCTAATCTACTTTCATCTACATCATTGGAGGCAATCCAGGGTCTCGATCCCATCTTAGTGCTTCGAACATGCCTTAATTTTCCTTCCTGGAGGAAACTCGATGATTTAACAACGGAGAAGGCTTCTTCCCATGAAGTACAACTGTACGACCCCGTCTTTCTAATGCTGCTTTTTGCTCAGATGCTGGCCGAGAATCCTCCGGAGTCTGCTTTTGCATGGGTCGAGGTTTTCAGAACGAATATTGCGAGCCTGTTCATTCGGGCTTTGTCATCAAAGTGTGAAATGATTCGCGACATCGCCCTATGCCAGTTGGCGGGGTTGTGGCAATACCTCGAGGTTTGTGGTTAGCAAAGTTCCTTGATCAGCTTTACTCAATATATGAAAGAACGCCGATTTGCAAGAGCGTATTCACGTCTTACATCTCTTAACACTACTAAAAAATGTGTTACCTGTCCCCTCTAATGAACCTCCACGAAGACTCCCATCCCACATGACACTTCTTCTTTCGCATTCGCTCCGAGGAATATTTTATCCTTCGAACTTCATATATCCCATCACTGCCCGATTTCTTTTACAACGCCCGGAGCTCGATATAAATGATGTACCATTGCTCTACAATATGCTTTATTGCAGCTCTGATGACTGGAAGAAGGAGCGCGGGTGGATGATCCGCTTTTTATCGGACGGCATGATGAACACCGATGATTGGAAAGTTCTGAAAGGCCGGCATACCTGGGATTTGTTGGCTAGCCTATTCCAATGTTCAGAAGACGACCGCCCTTTCCGTGCTGGCATACTCGATGTATGTAATTTATTTGACTTTGATTTGGAGGAGCATGTATCGATCAATCAACAGGTTCTCGCAAATCTTACGTGCAACGTTCAGGCCACCACGTCACTGATCTTGAAGTCAGGACTCCTGTCATGGATCGAGATCCAGTTGATGACGTCGAGCGGTATCGAGGGTGTCGAATGGGTTAAAATCCTAGACAATATTATGACTATCGTAGACCCTGGTAAACTGGAAGTGTCGACTGGGGGGGAATGGCGTGCAGTGATCTGTCGTTGTCTTCTGATCTTGTTAGATGATTCAAAGTCTTGTACGTTGATTCGTGCCAGCATCCTCGTCTTATCTGATGCATATGATTTTACTAGCCAATGCCTCTTCTGTTTTCCCGCTAGCCATCCAAGCGGCTCTACGGTTGAGTCTGCTGCCAGGACCCCAAGTGGCAAATCTAGCTCTTCTTATACAAAAGCTTGTAGCGTGCCTCAGAGATATGGAGGCTCACACGACTGTACCACCTTCTTCGATTTCTTCACGTCCCCTCAAACTCGATCCTCTTCCCCGTCACCTCTACCGCTCTTATTCTGTACATGAAACACCGAACTATGCTCCTCTGCGGGTATGGGGGGAAACCGTGGAAGCGCTTTGGCGTATCTTGATGACGTTTAACGACGCGTCGGAATTGTGGGGTGCTGTTACTAGTAGGATGCTCGTCTGGAGGGCGATATCTGGGACGGCTGATGGTATTACGGAATGGACGAGGGCACAAGTTATTTGTAACATGGCAGAGCAGTAGGTTACATAGCCTGGTTCTCTGTTGACTTATTACAATAATCTCGAAGTAAGACATGCACTCGTCAATACTTATTTATCTTGTTTCCTCAATGTACGATAACCTATTACTCCTCCCTCTTGGAGTTGTCGCCCCAATCTGGTGAGAACCAACGCCGTTGACCCTCATTGACCAACCCCACACAATCTCGTGATGAAGTGAACTCACTTATATCATAACTTTGCTGAATATTCCTCCCTCGCAAAGGGGTAGTCGAGATATCCATGTTCTGTTCCCTTCTGATCACCGGCAACCCCGAAAAACGTATTCCGGTCATACCGTGCTAGCGGAATGTTGTTAATCAATCGGAATGGCAAATCAGGCTTGGAAGTGCGTCAGATATACCAGGTTATCATATTAAACCGTCTCACTCACGTTCGAAACATAGTATCGACCAAACGCAATGAGCTCTCCGCGTTTCTCAGCAGCTTGGATAGCATCCTCCCGCGTGTATCCTCCGGCTGATACCATCGGCGCAGGAGACCAGATGGCACGAAGGAAATCGCATGATTCATGGGCTCCACAGTCCCGATCTGCGTTACTAAGGATCCTAGCTTCAATAATATGGAGGAATGCCAAGTCGGGGTGATGAGCTTTGAGCTTAGAGACAAAATATGAGAACTGCGCGCTTGGATCTTCTTTGCACATGTCTAGATTGTGCAGTATCAATCGCAATCCATTCAGACGTGAGAAGAGTGAGATGACCTTGCCAAGGACACCACGGACTCAGGCGGACGGCTGTTCGCTCTGCCCCGACTGCCTTTGCCACGGCATCAACAACATCAAGCCCAAACTTGCTACGACCTTCAATACTTCCTCCATATTCATCAGATCTCTGATTGCTGCCGCTTTGAAGGAACTGGTCGATAAGGTACCCATTGGCGGCGTGAATTTCAACACCGTCAAAACCAGCCTTCTCAACAGCATTCTTTGCAGCCTGCGCATACAAATGTACGTACTCTTTGACCTCGTCGGTTGTCATTTCACGCGGAGACTGAGATGGCCTTGATGAAAGAGGTATAGGCGATGGGGCTACGTAGGAGTGCCCTTCGGACTTAAGAATATCAGGCAATGCAGCGCGCCCAAGAGCCCAGAGTTGCATGAATATGTAGCATCCATTAGCATGCACCTGATCAGTGATCTAACACCAGAAATATCATTTATGCGTACGGCGAATATGGAGGAGACGCTGCACCTTCTTCCAGCAGCTAGCTTGCTCACTGTTCCAGATTCCCGGACAGTTGGCGTTTCCCCCTGCCTGTGGAGCGATGACAGTGGCCTCAGAAATTAGCAGGGTACCAGGGGTGGAGCTACGCTGAGAATAGTACTCTTTCATGAGGGGAAGTATGGGAACATGACATTTCGATGCTCGATATCGTGTCAAGGGCGCGAGAACAACACGGTGTTGGAGAGTCATTGTCCCAATTTTGAGAGGCTGGAACAAAAGTGGAATGTTATTGGACGACATCGTTCCGAAGTTTAGAAAAGGGCACTCGAAGAGGAGCGCTTTTTGCAAAGTCATTATATATATGTACACGCTGGCATAATGGATCGCAATCGGGAAGCAAGCAGCTGGAATGGAAGGTATCAGCGCAACACACGACAGGCATATTGATATTCATTTATTTTTGCTTGGCCGATGGGCAAAGAGGATGCAACGCCGATGCAAAAATAATTCCAATGCCAGGCGAACATCGGAGTTAAGTTACATAGTGACGTAAATGGATGAATCCACGATTTGATCCAAGTTGTAAGAGAGCTCAGCGCTCTAATGTTCATTATGATTGACCGTCGATATGCAGTTGGCATATATGGTTGATATTCAGTCTGAACTACTGGACTTCTCCATGCGGCACTGTCCAAGTAGATCCTGTCCAGACACTGACTCCAGCGATATCTATTTCAAGTCGCGTGGGCAAGTTACATCACGCTTTTCGAGCACCTGATAATGCATTTACTCCATATCCATACATATATTGAGAATAACCACGTAGAAACCCCTAAGTGAACCTATATTGAGATGCTACGTAGGGACCCCTGAGTGAAACTGGCTCTTGCACCCTGGTCCCAGGAAGAACCAAGGTAGAACAAACTCGTTTTGCGTTGTTTGGCCGACATCCGCGCTGCCGAACTCGGCGATCCATGTACAAATAACCCTCCTTCGCCCTCCTAACGCCCAGGCCTCCTACCCAGGCGTGCTTCGAGATTAACCTTATTTCTCATTCCTTCAACCTCCTCTATAATATAACATATGTTTAAACTGCTTCTCGTCCCTTCTACAACACTTGTCTTTCTTGATGTGTGTACATCTATA
>JABFYK010058336.1:2225-26549 GCA_018849495.1 Termitomyces sp. T123_Mx157 | reverse complement strand
GTGATATGGTGCGAGGGCCGTCTCCTTTGTGTTGTGCGCTTACGGTGTCGCGGCCACCATGGCCCTGGATCCTAACAAATCATGTACGTAAAGACCTCGATGGAGCATCTCTTGCATCTCGTCGTAGAGTGTTCGGTAAAAAGTTTTTTTCCGTTCCATGTCAATCACATACCAGGTTATGTATTTTCAATCGCTTGGGTACAGTTGATAGACGTCCTCAATAGCAGAGGACACCAGTCATACTATCCAATAGACCTCAAAGGGTGCAAAGCATTCCAAAGTTTTATATACATGCACACCGATGCAGAAGAACCTTGACAACTCAAGGTTTGACATCATAGCTGACAGTGCAGAAACTATCAATGAATCCCCGGTTCTGGCATAAAGATAATGTGCGAAGCATGGAAAATTTGTCTGGTTGTGATCGTATCCCAGCGTTTGGTTGAGCTATCTCTATGCGAAAATGATTATCCAGAAATCTAGAGGCCACTTGGAGCTGACAAGTTTCGACCGGTACTCCTTTACGTCAGGCATCGGAGGTAGATCCAGAAGAATAAAAAGATCATACTGTAAAAAATGCTGGCTGGTTGCGTGCACAAATGACTCGCGGAGTCATGCCATGATTTCCGTGAGAGGATGTAATAGACGCCTTTCGCACTGATACTCCACAGCAATGGAAGACGACATTCCTTTCTGCCGATGAGAACATAACATCGTGGCATAGAACAAGACAAAAAATGGGGAAAAAGGCAGCAAACTTCTACCTCTGTATCGCAGGATAGTGTACGACGGGCAAGAATGGGTGACTACCGGAGTCATAACAGGCCGGACAGTAAAATGTAGAAAGGATCGATATTATCAAGACTTGCATCGATGACCTTCTGAGTTTACGACTTCCTGCCTATAGGGTTTTCTCCTCATCGACGTATCAGCATCATAAGGCCCTGGGTCAAGTTATCCGAGGGCTTGGTAGAATTACCAAGTGCCGAATGAAAACGGGTTGGATGGCGATGGGGGTCACTCTCCTCCGAATCACGTCGAGAATTCAACCTGGATCAGGCGGAGAAAGGAAAGACAGTCTACGCAGAACAAGATCGAAGTAAAGGTCTGAGGCGGGCAACATGCGCAGTGATACAGTCAATGGTCAGCTCGGATATGTAGTAAATGATGTTATTCCAGAAGAAGCAGAAGGGGAAGTTCTGCCTCGCTTCTATAGGTCGGAAATTATAAGACATAGAATTGACTCTTAAATCATGTTCAACCACCTGTCCGCGTAAACTAAATCATTTTTCAGTTCCATTCAAACGTACATGGCATGGCCGATGATTTGCACAGTCCTGCTGAAGTAAACAGGATTAATATTAACATATAATCTTGACCAAATCATTCATGTATAGGGTTGCTGAGCCGTGAAGAAATTCAAGATAGAACGACCTTTTCATGGTTATGACTGGGCTGCAGATACCCATGCAAAATCAGGATGAGCCTACTCTCTTCCACATCAACGCGGGTAGGAATGAAAGATGTGAACGCCGCTATCAGCTCATTGGCACAAATAGAAATCAAGCGGCGTGTCATAGTTGGTTCTAACATTCTCTGAACAAGAACCATAACTAGGAGCAACTGGCGAATGCATTCAAAATTTGCCGCAACCGTTGTAGACTAAAGTCGTAACAAGATACCTTTTGGTTGTTGACTCTTCTCAGGTATGTAGGCGGCAGCGAGGATCAAGACATTGGCACCAGACTTGGTCTTGATGGTAGGTAGCGAAACGAATAAATGGCTACGAGAGGTGGATTCAAGCTGTGAACATTTCGATGTCTGCTTTGCGGGCTCTTCTTGACTGATCGATATAATATGTCAGAGCCGATGAGTTGTCATCACATCTGAACATCAGAAATGATTACAAACATGTCGTGAAGCAGGAAAGAAGGCAACTCACAGCTTTGAGATTGACTGTTCAGAACCTGAAAGAGCTTTTTGAACAATTCTGAAAACACTCGCATATTCTCCTGATTTATCCTTCAAAACTCTGCCGTGCGTCATGAGCAGAGTATTAATCCAGATCAAGTCGAATTCGATATGAGGTGTACTTTCCAGGTGTTCTCCAACGAATCGCAGGAGTAAGGGGACATAGATGAAAGGCAGCTGTCGGACTACTAGTCTTATATCTCCGCTTGGAATTGTCTCGTAGACTCGCTGGATCAAGGGCTTCTCGTTGAGACGGAAGGCCATAACCAGTGCTTTGAGATATTCTCGCGCCAGCAGGACTTCCAGGACGGACTGTGGTGTGAGGTCGATCGAAAGATCGAACGGGTCGAAGGTGACTGAGTCATCCAAAGAGTAAATCAACAGGCCTTCCGTCGACGCGGCAGCCCATGCGCGACCTGTCGGCGAGAACCGAACGCATTTTGTGCGTGCCTCCTGCCTGTAACGTCGTATTGACATGTCGCCAGCGCCCCGACTCGCTCCTGGCAAACTCAAGTCCATTCGGTCCTCAAGATCGCTTTCGTCCCCACGCGTGTCAATAAGATCGATGTTAATCCCTGCGTCATTAACTTTCCTGCTGTCCAGAAATTCTTCCGTCCCATCAAGTGAAAGATTTTCTGATATTTGAAATTTCTTAACCATCACACCCTCTCCTTCTCGCACGTCATATAGAACCACATATTTGCTGTTTCCGCCAGCAATGATGCAGCCGCCATCGGCAGTGTAAGCAAGACTATTGAAAGTCTTTCCTGATGAGCTATTAGCAGCAGATACACGATCATCGGCCTTGCGCCCGCCAGATATATCTTTTCGACAATCGATAACATTTGTTTGCTTGCTCTCTTGGATATTGAAGAATGTCATCTGGCCATCGAGAGTGGAAACGGCAAGTTCATTTCCGTCTGGCCGAAAAGCGAGAGCAAGAACATCTGATGTGAGGCTGAGCGGCTCCACAGCACGGGATCGACCAAAGACACTCCATATGCGGACTGTCTTGTCCCACGAACCACTGGCTAACTGGTTTACCCCTGACGGAGAAAAAGCTAGCGAGCACACAGGTCCTTCGTGGCCTACAAGTACATCAAGAAGTTTCCCGGTCTGTACCGACCATAGGAAGACTTCAAAAGAATCTGTTGAACCAGCAGCGATCACTTCGCCTGAGGGATCGACTGCCAAACAGGAGAACTGCACAGGGGATGGAGAAGTAAACGTCCGGAAATTTCGATACCGAATTAGATCGTAGGCACGAACTGTTCCATCTAGAGAGGCGGAGAAAAGGACACTTCCATGTTTCGCAAAGGATACGGCGGAGATTGGGGCGCTATGTTCTGCAAAGGTGACAAAAGAGAAGCCAGAGTGTGTCGACCAGACTTTAATTTTGCCATCATCGCCTCCTGTGGCTATTGTTTGACCATCAGGAGCATAGGAGAGGGTGTTCATGTCGTAGTAGTGGCCTTGTTGCTTCAGCACGTAGGATTCTGATTGCCATTCCCAGACGAGGAGTTGGCCCAGCTTCTTGGCACCAAAAGCAAGCCATTCTCCGGAAGGGTTGATTGCAACCGAAGAGATTTTTTCCTGGGAAATGCTCAGGGTGTGGATGTTGGAGAAGGCAGGCATCTCCCAAAGACCAAAAATGCCTGTAGAGAAGCCGACGACGAGAAGATTTGAGGCCGGGTGGAATGTCGTACAGACGACTTTCGTGTTGGGTTGGTTGAAATAATTTCGTTTGTAGACACCCCATCGGGTGTTGGCAATGCG
The DNA here is from genome assembly GCA_018849495.1 of Termitomyces sp. T123_Mx157. Classification (NCBI taxonomy): domain Eukaryota; kingdom Fungi; phylum Basidiomycota; class Agaricomycetes; order Agaricales; family Lyophyllaceae; genus Termitomyces; species Termitomyces sp. T123_Mx157. The sequence goes on along the minus strand of JABFYK010058336.1, from coordinate 22,802 downwards.
GTTGCCGAGGCTATTTTTGCTTGAGGAAGAGGGTATGGGATCGTCATTATTTGGATCCACTTCGAATTCCTTTTCTTTCCATGTGAAAACCGCCCCGTCTCGACTGACAGTGTAAATCTGAGAGAATTAAGCACAAAAGATCAGCACAACAAGATCGAACCTACGCTGTTTCCATCCTCCGAGAAGTATGCTGAGAGAACCGCATCTTTATGTCCAGCAAATGTTTTTGGTCTAAAGCCATCTACCGGGTCTAAAGTGAAGAGTCGGGCAGTCATGTCGCGAGAGGTGGTGAGAAAATATCTGATCCCGAAGGCATCAGATGAGCGTAAGAATAGAATTACAATCAACGCACCTCGAGTCTGGCGACCATTGGATACTCAATACCTCATCGTGATGGCCAGTGTAAGTTCGATGTAATATAAAGGGCGCGAACTCGCGGACTAAGTGATTGGGTGTCTTCCAAACTTGTACGTGTGAATCATGTGTTACAGCTATGTATCTTAGGGAAACCGAAATCAGAACTCTGAAGAATGGATGCGTAAAGAAGGTTCACTGACTTGCCATCAGGTGAGAACTTAATGTCTTTCACAGGCTTTTTGAAGTTGAAATGATGGAAGACCACTCCACGCCTGAGGTTAACCAATAGAGCACGTCCATCTGCAGTTGTTGAGGCAAGAAGTAAAACTTACTTCGAGGACACGTACCGTGATCCACGCTTACCAGCACGTTCGAGTCTGGACTTAAAGCTATCGCAGCAATGTTCTTCCTGTTCTCGAATGCGCAAGTAGAAGACTTGTTACTATCAAAGACTTAAAATCCATTCCATGAGCGGTAAAGTGACGACTCACTTTACAAGGTCAAAGACAGAGACACGATTACCAACAGGACTTAGAAGCGAGTTCCCGTCGGATGTAAAGAGGACATTTCCCTGCCGGTAAACGGTGCCGCAGATATTGGAGAACTACGGAAAATGTAAGCGTTTTTTCGAGCTCCCTCTGCTTCAGAGACTCACTTTATAGTTTGCCTTCATTTTTTCCGGTGGAACACCGAGCGATTAGTAAGTTGGGCCACCGTCCAGACCGTTTGTGGATTTTCGAGGTATCCAGCGATATCAATATGTCTTGTAATTAGGAGGAAATTGCTCGTAAGTCGTGATCAAGGTTATTTGTTCCTATCCGTCTTGCCAAATAGCCTGCTCCCTGTTTGTACGAGCGTAAGCTTACCCACTTGATTCACTACTCTCGAGGTCAGCCATCACACAACATGACTACTTCGACTACAGCATCGCAAGCGGACTTGAAAGCACACCAAGTGCCCATGGGGTGGAGAGATTCATGTTCTGCGTGCGTTTTTGATCACTCTAGTTAGCGTGCTCGATGTTGAACTACTTGCTTTTTGAAAACCTCTTCTTACAACCCGATTATACAATTCTACTGGAAATTTGAGATAGTCTTCTCCTACCGCTCAATGTATGTCGCAAACAAAACTTCTACATGCCATGGGAGTGTGACCACGAACGCCATACATACGAGAAGTGAGTGCGATGTTGTGTCCTCGAAAGTGCCTCAAGCTAATTATTTCTATTTCATAGGTGCCAATATGACGAGTACGTCTGTTGTCCTATTGTCGGATGTGCTCTTATTTAACTTCTACCTCCAGCTATATCCGTCGAATGAAGGAGCTAGCGAAACAGAAAAACGCTGCCGCAGAAGAGGCAGAATAGATGTTTCCAACAATATAATCACTTTACAATTCATACTTGATCCTGGTTTGTTTCTAACATGAAATGTAGGCCATTGAAAGTGGCATTCCCCCCCTGCAGGGCCGGATTACAGTGACTGATTCCTGCCTGTCTTTCGCAGCTCCACGAAGACAATATAAGGAGAAATATCTCAATCTTCGGTGTCAAATCCACCCCATTCTTCCTTCTGCTTCGCAGGTTGCTTTTGTTTCTTTTTGCGAGCTGACAAATTGTTCCCTGCATCCTCCTTTTTTAGGCCTAACATCGTTTCGTGATCTAGCACAGTGGGTCAATAGAAAAAAGATATGCTGAATTCATCGCTCACTTTCTCCGGCAATGAGATCATCAACGATTAGTCGACTTCCAGAAGTTATATATTTGGTAGAGACCCCCCGCGCGATGAGTGGTTGAGAGAGAAGATACTTAAGTTCAGCCGTGAGTGCGGCATTCTTGGCATCCTTTGCTTTCCGCTTTTGATTCGAAGGTCCCTTTTTATCGTCACTTTCCGAAAGGTGTCAGATATGCTTTTGAATAAGATGAGAAACCTGTACCTGAGATAGTCCGAATCTAGTTCAATCTCCATAGCTGCCGCCGTCTCCTTCATCCAATTCCTGTCATGATTGGCTTTTTTGATTTTATGATGGCTTGTCTCAGTCTTCCGAGCGAGTTGAACGCGATATTTGAGTTTGTCCAACATGTTGAGTTCCACTGGAATCTCCTGAATTTCATCTTCCTCTAGATTGTAGAACATGTATCAGGCAAAACTAAGAGAAAAGATAGCGGGGAAAGAGTTACGTCGCCTCAAGTTCCCTAGTAAAGCCCGTACGACTCGCTTTTCATCAGGAGCACACATCAACAGACTGAAGCCTTTTCTCATAGCACGCGCAGTCCGACCATTTCGGTGTACGTACGCATCTGCCGATCGCGGTATTTGATAATGTATCACATGATCAACGGCAGGGATATCGAGACCACGAGCGGCAATATCGGTCGCAAGTAAAACAGAATTCGGGGTATTGGCGAATCTAGAATGAATGCGGGTTAGCAAGCATGGAATGTAAAGAAGCTGGAATTATGCCCAACAAACTCGCCTGTCAAGATTCTTGAGTCTCTGGCGTTGTTCTAGCTGGGAATGCAAAGGAAAAGCTTTGATCTTGAGTAGCTCCGTCAACGGCATGAGTCGTCGTATCCCGTCAATAGAAGAGAGGAAAACCAGGGATTTTCCAGGATGTCGAAGGAGGAAGTAATACAAATAGACGTCCTGGAGCGCAAGACCGATTAAACTAAGCTCTTATGATTGAATACCAGCTAACCTTATCAGCAGAGAGACACTCGATCTTACTCTCCTGAAGCGTGGATACAACGCCACCGGCAGGACTTAGGTCGATAACCTGAGGATCTGGATCTCGAAAATCTAGCCGTAGTAGGAGATCATCTGTAGATAGGGAACTCAACAAGATTCGCACAACGAGAAGAAACAAATGTCAATAACTCACCCAACGTCGATGTAGGCTTGTCATCGCGTTTTTTATACTTCCCTGCGCTCCTGGGGCGAGATCGCCTCTTCACATTGTTCAGAAGGTCCTGACTTAGCGTGGCTGAGAATATAAATGTCTGAAGGTCATCTTTGACCAATTCTTGCGAGTCATTCTCCCCTTCAGATTGTCCATCCAATGGATTCTCGATCTGATCATCTCTGTGCGTCTTGTTAGGCTGTAGTTCTGGAAGGCAATGATTTCGGGACGAACTTGTCTTCACGGAGTGTCAAACGAAGGATATTCTCTAGCTCAGCAAAGTGTCCAACCTCAATCATTCGATCTGCCTCATCAAGCACTAAGAAACGTAAGGTTTTGATTTCCCTTGACAAAACATCATCCTGGGTCAAAGGTCAAGAGCTGCGACAAAGCACGAGGTGCTTTGACATACATCTTCCATAATATCCCAAAGTCGACCAGGTGTCGCAACCAGAACATCTATCCCTCGGTCAAGTATTCGGCGCTGCTTCTGGGCAGACATTCCACCAACAATAGCAGCAACACTGACCTGCGGAGGAGAATTCTTGGTTGCAGGCGCTAGTGATTCCTTATTAACCCTACTCTTTCCTTTGGCTGTCCTCGCCGACTCTCCGTCCTGTACATCAGGCTTTCCAGATAGAGAGAGTTCCGCGTCAACAGAATTGAGACACGCGCTGAGATGCGAAGACACCTGTAGTGCCAATTCGCGTGTTGGAGCCAAGATGAGGGCCCGGAGTCGTCGTTTTGTACCAGCCTTTAGTCGCGGTTGTGAAAGCAAATAATGAAGGATAGGAAGCCCGTATGCAAGAGTTTTACCAGATCCCTGTGTTTGAGGAATGTGAGAACGTTTCAAGAACGTTTCTGGAGTGAAACATACGGTTTGTGCAATACCAACTACATCTTTGTTGGCAAGGGCAGCCGGTAAAGACGCAGCTTGTATGGGTGTGGGCAATATGAAGCCCTTCGAGTATAGAGATTTCAAAAGCCGTGGATGCAATGAATACTTATGCCAATCCTGCAACAATTCTGCCGCTGAAAGAACAAAGGGTCATAGGAAGACCGTAAGGAAAAAAACACCACCTACAGTCAAAAGTTTCCTCGATGTCCTCAACTGATGGCTCCTCGACAGAATCGCGATTTCCCTCTTGAGTCTCGTCGTTGGTATCAATAGTCGGTAATGATTCATTGGACTCCTTTGGACCCTCCTCGCCTTCGAGCACCTTGATGAGGGTCAGTACCTAGGGCACAGGAAGCAAATGGAAACCAGACACACCGCAAATTTGACCACCCTTCCACCCTCCTCATAGATTACTTCGACACCTTCGATCTCCTCGAGCTCAAGAATACCATCGTCTCCATCGACACCTGCCTCCTGGGGGCGTGCAACTTTCTTCCATGGTAATTCATCAAGAGTACGATGTTGCGTTCTGATCTTTTTCCTAATAGAAAAGGGCGTTTCTTGTATTTTACGCTTAGCTGCGCGTTTAGTCGATATACCAACGGGAGCCATGGCCAATTATCATTGACAGAACGTTCAGCCGCGATACTGCCAGTGCAAGAGTAAATTTGGCGGCAAATAAACTGAAAGCCACTCCATCTGTGATCCGAAAACCAAATTCGATTTTAGGTGCTCAAATTCTTTGTTCAGTGGAAATCTATGTGAACTGAACTACGAACCAAGAATCGAGGGTATCAGTTCACAGGAGTGCGTGATATCAATTCGACGACTCTTGTAAATTTACAGCAGAACAAGCCATCCCGATGGTGCCTAAACTCCTCTCAAAAACCAACCAAACGAAGAATTAAGCACCCTAGTACAAAATATTGTAAAATTTGCGATTAAGAAGAGATGAATTGATAATGTATTGTCTGTCGATTCCTCCCAAAAATAGGGGAGAGTATCAAGTATGGAGAAACACTGTGTAGCGTAGGTAGATATCATAATAGTGACATAGTAACACTACTAGCGAATTAGGTAGCTCTGAAGCACGGACAGTCCACAGAAAGCTGCACACATGATGAATCCAAAGGGATAACCCGAAGGATTATCTCGTATGCTTGACGACCACAACTATCCCTTCAAATCAGCGTTTGATGTATAGTTAACTCATATGAACTCACATATCCACCAATGACAGGTCCAAAACAACGAGCAAGACTGACAATGCTCTGCGCAATGCCGTTTGCGTATCCGACGGCACTTGGTGGTGTCACTAAAATCTCAATATCAGTGACTGGGGTGCACTTGCGGCATTAGACTTACTGTAATTGAGCAAAATAGATATTGCAGTATATGCGAAGGTTATCCCGCAGTATCGTATACCTCTGATGGATATGAAACACGATCAACCAAACTATATCACCACAAGGAACAGAGAAGGACTGACGTGCTGAGAGCCAACGCTGGAGAGAGATATCAGTAGAAGTGGACGTGGCCAAGGGGAGCCTACCTGTCATGACGAGGAAGTTGCCGTCATCCTCCACGCTGGCGAATGTACGATAGAGGATAACAGTCAAATAGGCCGGTATGAATAGGAGAGATCCAATTCGATACATAGCCAGATGCGAAAATCGGCCTCTGGGAGGACTGAAAGCTGTTATCAAGCAGACATCAGATCTTAAATGAAGAGACCGCATACCCAATATTTCTGCAGACATGTAGGTTTGTCAACTGTATGCCATAGATTGGAACAGAACCTACGGATAAAGATAGAATTGATACGCAATCTGAGCAAGACACATCAGTGCGACTTGAGGCCCGTGTCAGAGGGTTGAACGATGATGTAACCGGCGACTTACTCAATTGCGCAAAGTTTCCGGCGTTGAGATTCAAACCTCCTGACTCGTAGGCCCTAACGATCAGACAATCAATCGTTTGAAGAATACACTGATAATAGCCAGCCGGGTAACCATACTCACGAAACGAGGTACGACATGAAGACCTGGTCGTGTGTGGTCGTATGTAGCGCCAACATCCCATACTGGATAATGATCATGATCGGCAGCTGAGAAGTCAAAGAAGGCTGCTTCTCGAGGAGGGACTCGACATCCTCATTTTCGGCGGCCGTGCGTCGAGATTCCGATATTGAGTCTAGGAGATCGCCAGAGGCCGGTACTTCGATATCACTCCTAGCCAGCAATTGTTGGGCCTCTAAAACAGCAGATGGCGTCCTCACGCCGGGGTGAGTAAAAATGCTCGGTGTAGCATTTGAGAAGCGACGTGACGCAACTGTCCCATACTGAGAGATAGATGGGCGAGATGCTCGGCGTAGGGTGCTGAAAGAGTCCCGTGGCCTGATAGATGCCGTATTTGATTGTCTGTGGGAGCTACGTTGTGGACTTGCGGCGTTGGGGGTTGGAGTGCTAGTTCTGGCGCCCAGCTCGTCTCTGGTTGCGTCATCGACTTCATTTTCTTCTTCCAAGACCTGCTCAGAATCTTCTTCACCCTCCGAATCGCTCATAAAAGGGTCCTCGTTGTCAACATTCATGGCAGCGGCAACCCACAAATCGGCTATGTTCGTGACAGCATTCTCATTTGCCATCAACAACCTTTGTGCGAAATTTAAATCGGGAGTCTCGGTCGCGTCCCGAATACTGTCCATATTGCTGCCGCGCCGCCGTCGAAGGGTGCTTGCCATGCTGCTCTTCCTAGCGCCAAAAGCATTACTTCCCAAACTATTGCGGTAGCTGCCACTGTAACCATAAGCAGATCCATTGACACGACTTGTCCGAGAAAAAGTTCTCGTCCTCTCCAGGCGTGTTCCAGAAGCTGAGAGTGTGACCGCGGAGGCTGGATTAGGGGAGCTCAAAGATGTCCGATGGGTATCTTGTATCCGTTGTGCGAAATACCCAGAAAGCCTCTGCGAAACTTGTTTTTTCAGTGCGCCAACAAAGTTCGGTTGCTCATGGACAGGACTTGGTGGAACAGACTCCTCCTCGGGTATCGGAGGATGTGGGTCGATCTTTTCGGGACCCAGACGAATCGTTCCTTCTCGAAGCCCGCCGTCGCGACCGAGGAAGCACGATAGGATAGAACCTGATCTACATTAGGTATGAAAGGATGTTCAGAATAGTAAGAGCTTACCAGTAAACGTAACCAAAGCAGCCAGAGCGCAAGGCAAAAGATAGGGATATGTTACGAAGAATTGGAAGTTTCCAAATACGTTGGGCCATTTATCGGCAGGACGTTCAACTGTAACCAAGAAGTTTAGAACACGAGATAAGGAACCCACAACTTACAAGTTCCTCCTACGATCGCTCCGGCAACACCACCCATTCCCCAGGAGAATCTTTGGATAAAGGGCTCGATATGTGAATACTTGACATGCATATTCTGAAGCTCACCCTAGAATGGCGTACGCTCTTCCCTCGTTACTTGGATCTGTGATAAAAGCCACACAGCCACGAGCGACACCAACAGCGCCCGCGAATATTCCTTGCAAAAGACGGATGCAAATGGCTTGTCGTAGTGTTGTCGCCGTCCCAAAGACAAGGCAAGTAATAGCGCTTCCCAGTAACGATATAATAAGGACGGAACGTCGACCATGTTTCTCCGCAACGGTAGCCTGATTCCCATGAACATACAAGTCAGATTAGGTAACAACGCGAGCATCATAAGCTACCCATAGTAAGGATGTGACAAACTGTGTTAGAAAGAATGTCGAGACTACAAGGTATAAGCAAGGGTCAGACCTTTGTTGATATTGTATTCACCTAGTACTCCTGTCCAGAATGCAGCAGTAGATTCGTCCGTACTTTCATCAAATCCTACGTATATGATCAACTACTACTGCAAACGAACAATTATGAGGAAATACCTTTCACCATGAAGAGCAGGAAGGGTGTAGATACGTTAGCACACAAGAACTCGCCGAGCATAGTCTACAATAAGGGAATGAGGTTTTTTGCACCACTGATACAATAAATCACTCACAATAGATAGCACAATCATCGAAATAATGGGCAGGGGGGTTGCATAGATTTCGGCAGTCGACTGGCGTACTGATGGTATTGGCGCTCGTTCGGATGAGAATGATTGAGTTCTGCCATGCTCGTGCTGTGTTGAAATCTCATTGATTTGGGAAGAAATACTTGGTCGATGCTTGCTGCTAAACGACAATCGACTCAAGACTCTGCGCAATAATGGTGAGGAGTCGTGTGCTGCATTTTGACTGTCTTCCACTGAATCTTGTACACCAAAGGTCCTTATTGGAGCAGTGTACCTATCGAGTCGAGAGGCGCTCATCCTGGTCCACCGTCTGAGGGATAGAAGTTGCAGGCGAGTGGGTCAGCTCCTTGTTGAAAACCTTGGAATAACTAGGTTTGTCCACGTGTCCTGCAAAGTGATCACAATCGATTCTAAGGCCCTCAACTTCACTGATGGCACAAGCACTGGCAGCGAAAATTAGTGACTGCAGAGGGACGGTGACGGATAGTGTCTAAGTTGATGTAGTGGATTTTAAGCTGCCAGCCAGCAAGGATAAACACTTGATGATCGATTGATGATTGCCATCCGTCAGTATGTGTTGATGTTCTACCTTATTGAGGCCCCTAAGTAAGGCCTTAATCGAGGCCTTATCGTCCAGTCAGCTCGAATCGCTTATCGACTTGTTCAAAAAGGTCATACTTGTGACACATGATTTCTGTTAGCTGATAAACTTATCCTCCCCTTGCCCTCTTGGACTTCGAAGCTCTTCCATCTATCATCAAGACCTAAGGCCTCCCCCGAGCTCTCTGACAACTCCTTTCTCTGCGCGCTCAACGAGGCTAATCCGCGGTTGTTGAGATCGCAAATCTGCTCTGCTTAGCTACACAACAGCGCACAACATGCGGAAATATTGGCTGCACTTATAACTTCTGTCGAAAAAGTTGCGCACCACAGGCTGTTGGACAAATTATGGCATAATTGGACTTCTCTACAGGCGAAGCTTTTACCGTGGTTCTCACCATTTCGATGAGTAAGAGTAGTAGACATTGTTCCTAGCGGTTCACAAGCTTGGCCTCATCGATATGTACCCCAAACCCTGGGATCCAGACACCATATAACCTGTATGCAATTCCCGCAACTTCTTTACTGGAATATATTCCGTGTAGCCGTCGGTCGTCTTATTGCTCCGCAAGTCCATTGGGAATCAACACCCGACGCCGGAAGTGGCATCTCTGACCTCCGCTAAGCTAGGATCCATCGACGACCACAGGATGCCCCACTGAACCTCTCTCGCCATCTCTCCCCTGTTTTGCAACATGATTGCTACAAGGCTACTTTGTTACTCGTGTTGGCCTTTTACTCCGGTTCACCTAAGTCGTGTCGGCTTTGAATGACGTAGGATGGATAGGCTTACTCTTTTTGGCATCAAGATTGGAGTCCTGTGGAATGTTCCTAGAAACATGAGAACACTACATATTGTATGTCAATTATGTCGTCGCGTCCTTGGGAGATACTGTCAATGGAGGATAAACCACTTGACCATATGGGATCATACATCCGCTCACATCCCTAGTCGTGCTTTCTTGCCTCCCTCTGGCGCTGTCAGATCGATGCTTCTGCCCGACGTCTATCCACCCCCACTAGCCTCCTATACTCCTCATGATTGAGGAGAACACTCACAAGAATGTTGTACTGACCAATCCTGTCGTATGCATTATGTATGTATGTACATAGCTCTATGTGATCGAAGATGTCACCAACTTCACAGGGTCTTCAGAACGGATTGGTATAGATGATCCGGGATCAATCATGTCACCTATCACTAAGCATGCTTTCGTAGCATAGCATTCTCAAGATCGCGCCCAATATGTATGCTTAGGATATTCATACACTCGATATTAACCTTTGAATTTGATCCTTGAACCCAAACACCCTGGATCTTTGATTTGAGGGTCAAATTTGGACGGAAGTTGTCTCTCGGAGCGAAATTCGAAGCCAAAAAGTTTGTGAATGCCTTGAGCCCTTCCGCCATCCTACAGAAACTTCCCGAGCAATGGCGGTAAGTAGGGCGCGAGATCGCTTTGGAATCGTCGATGGAGATGACTTGAATATTCGCTACCCCGAGCAGACGCGCGAAAAGGATGTTCTTTCTTTACCGGCCGCTGGTCAAACGCAGACATTTGTAAGCTAATTTAGTAGGCGCGATATTTCTGTCATCATAGCCATATCTTGCTTTGTCAGGGAAATGGTCGCGACGCGTAAGGCTAACCGAGAGTGCCGCCACAATTCCACCGCTCTCGGTGAGCTCGAAGGGGCTGATTCGATTATAAGCGGGTTATATACATAGATGTTCTCATGAGTTTCGCATGAGTTTGATATTTTCGGGTGGGTTACCACCAGAGACCTAAGTACCACCAACATTCATTGTTGGAAAGGCGTCGCATCGCCACCGGACATGGGTATAATATGCACATTTATTGTATATATATGTACTTATAATATTTTCTTGTAAAAGCCACGTGTCACTAAATGTTTAGCCGATCATTATCCGTCAACCGTGACTCGTCCTCGCTCCGACTATCGGTCTAGTATCAATGCCTACCCATTGCTGTGTCCTTATCCACCATCTGTTTGCCAATATCTAGTCAATAGATCATTCGGTACCGCAGAACTGAGACGTTCTCCTTACAGTGCTCAGACGTCAGATCTCACGCTTCCAGTCCTTGTCAGATGCGGCGCTGTGCGACCTTTCACCAGAAGTCACAGACACATCGAACAGCAAACGTCAAGGGAGAACATTCCTTATCGGGGGACAAACATTTTCATAGGCTGTCAGCAGTACCGGATTTTTCTGTATCGGCCAGTATGCAATTAGGCGCAAACGGAACTCAGAGTGGCGGGTTCCAAAGCGAGCAAATCTCATAAATCTTGCGATCTCATAAGTGTATCTATCCTAGTGAGTTTGGCAATCGTTTCCAAATCTGAAATTCCATGTACAGAAGACTTTAAAACGAAGCCGGATGGGGTAGCATCCTGACGGGCGTGCTGGATCTGACGCATCCGTGCCTTCCTTCACTCTTGAAGTATGTATGTAGACACCGCAATGGCCCTGGGAGAGAAGCCTGAAACCTTGTTTCCCTGAATGGAGATACTCTGTCCGATTTAGAATCGCGCTGCAATGCTCTATGCGATCTTATAAAAGGTGCGTCCGACACACCTACTTTACTTCAATCCTTTTCGTCCTCGCTTAGTATTCTACTTGCTTTCCTCCAAGCTCTTCTCGCCCTTCATTCTTTACCTTCGCTTTCACTGCTACCATCAATATGTCAGCATCTACGAGCCAATTATTGCCTTCTGCCCCCGCAACCAAGATTATCCTACCCGATCTTGTTGCACACTGCGATTTCACACTTCGTTATAACCGTCATCGCAAGCAAATAACCCGCGAGACGAAGCGGTGGCTGTTCAAGGGGGGTAATCTGAACGGGAAGAAGCGTGACGCCTTTCATGGTCTCAAGGCTGGACTCCTCACGGCTATGACTTACCCGGACGCTGCATATCCCCAGCTCAGAGTATGTAATGATTTCCTCACATACCTCTTCCACCTCGACAACCTCTCCGATGATATGGATAACCGCGGGACGCGTGCAACCGCCGATGTCGTCTTGAATTCTCTTTACCACCCTCATACGTATCGAGGCCCAGAAAGAGTTGGGAAAATGACACGAGAGTACGCCTTCCTGTTGTTCTGAGATGGCTCAGGGTGGCTAACATCGACCCCTCTTCACAGCTACTATAAACGGATGATCGTCACTGCGTCACCTGGCGCTCAACAACGCTTTATCGAGACATTCGACTTTTTCTTTCAAAGCGTTACACAACAGGCTACAGATCGCGCGAATGGTGTAATTCCTGATCTCGAGTCGTACATTGCCCTTCGCCGCGATACCTCAGGGTGCAAGCCGTGCTGGGCTCTCATTGAATGTATGATTGCCTCCTTTTCGCTCCCGGATCTCGGACTGATTTTCCTTGTTCAGACGCGAATAACCTCAACATTCCTGACGAGGTCATGGAGCATCCACTTATCGTGTCACTTGGAGAAGCCGCAAACGACCTTGTTACATGGTCTAACGTATGTTATCCATTTCGTTGTCGCATGCTGTAGTCGCGTGGCTGACGATCACATTTTTTACATACAGGACATCTTCTCGTACAACGTGGAACAGTCGAAGGGTGACACGCACAACATGATTCCCGTTGTAATGAATGAAGAGGGCCTCGATCTACAATCAGCTATTGACTTTGTCGGGAACATGTGTAGACAGTCCATCGACCGCTTTGTCGAAGATAGGGCTAACCTACCTTCATGGGGTCCGGAAATCGACAAAGACGTAGCTGTTTACGTGAATGGACTTGCGGACTGGATAGTGGGGTCATTACATTGGTCATTCGAATCGGAAAGGTACTTTGGGAAGACTGGGCGGGAGGTTAAAGCGAATCGCGTAGTCAACCTCCTTCCTCGACGCGCTTAAGGAAATGCAAGCCTGTCTCCCCTAAGTAAGCTCCTTTCCTCTTATTTCTTGGATACTTTCCGACCTGTCCATTGATTTGAAGGTTATTTCTTTCGCTATCGCAAGTCCACATATGGAATGCAACTCATTAGAGCTGCTCGCGTCATCTATTCACTCGCACTGTATTTTTCCGGATCCACCACCAACTGTATTGTTACGCCTCGTCTCCTATTTATTCGATAGAAGCCCATACTCCCACATTCCTTTCTCTTCAAGACATATACTAGACATTTATTGGCTATTTAAATTTAGATTCTTCGATATAGTTTGATTACATACTACTGTCATTACTCTTATAGCAGTGTCTTCGCGCATATATATATTTAGGTTAAAACACGGTCAATAGAACTGTTCATCGTTGTGGCAATTCGACAATCAAATCGCCTCCTTGATGGATTGTGAGCTCCCGAGATAAGATGACGACTAAGTATGAGCGACGGCGACGGCACATTTGCATCATATGCGACTGGTTTTGTGAATGGATTTGACTCACAATGACACGCATCCCCGGGGAGTAATGATATACGCAACCGCGTATCCGGTAGACAGATGTCCTTGTAGTCAGGGAGGTATGTCAGGTTACAGCAGGATAATTTCGGGATCTCTCTCCGGCTCAACGTCGGTCAGACATTGCCAACATTGATATCCATGTCCATACATGACAAGCTACACTAACATGACATTACAAAGCATGGATGCTACTGCGTATATGCCCATGCATGTATGTATCGTACATCTCTATATGGCTGCAGACAGGGGGATGCGGAACGAGGCACCACGTCGATTCTTGCAAGGATCACAAGAAGAATCTTGATATCATTTTTCTAGCCTCGAAGCTCCGAGTCGTGAGCACTGTCAAAAAACTAGTGAGAGTCGTACTAGTACTAGCCCGAGAAGTCGTACCACGATCTGTATCATCGACATCTATCTGGATCCTTCAAGTTTTCACCCAGTTCAGATGCATACAACCTGTCACGGTGAAGATGATATTTTATCAAAACACACATACTAGTGTTGGTATCCCATATTGCAGCACACCTCTCTCGTGCCTTGAACACGCAGGATCGCCGCATAGCGGCATAAACTGGCATAAATCGAAGAAGCTTCGTCGGACATTGGACTCGGATCAGCGATCAGAGGCACTGCAGAGATGTCATGATCAACTGTCGGTCATATGTATCCGCGTCGCCAAAATCTCTTCAGCTTGAGAATCCTTCGACCTTTCAAGAGTTGACAACGATGATGACTCTGAGGTGAGTCAAGAATGGTGACACACGGTGATACCCCTTGAGCGCGTTACGGTCTCTGTGCATCGGGAGCTACAAGTCCCGTCCGCTGAAACAGTACACAAGTCCGGAGATGTCATAGTTACTTCCTGATGTGTACACGGCTCACAATTGTCTGGTACCAGTACTCGGCCGTAGGCATGGATACATTTTCGCTATCCATTCGATGTGTGGCCGAGCTCATCAAACCAGAAGACATGGCAAAGAAAAACAATGAGTATATGGACATAAACGCTCAGTATTTATTTACGTGCGTGAGTATCGTGTGATGCGCAAATGGGAGTTTGTGATCATTGTTTGATTACAGGAGAGGCGTACCCCAAAAGTGTAGAATGCGAAGTCAAATTAATCACCCCACTGCTATGGAGTAAAATGCGAAGTCAAACCGAAATCATAATCACACTGCCTCATGGAGAACGAAGACCCTGAAGATATGCGTGAGTATTATCGGGAGGAACAAACACTGAGGAAATGTACTGATACCCAGTGCTGACCGGCGACGCCGTGATGGAGTGTTTCGTGCTGAGCTAGCAACCCGGGCCCTGTCGTGCGTTCCGAAACCTGGATTAAGAGGTCAATGCGCTGCCAGCTCGGATCTCCAAACCGAGACTGAATTATTCAATTTTGAGCTGCTGGATAATGTGGAAGTCAAATTTTTCTTCGGAGGGTAACAATTATTTGAAAATTTTGAAGAATCCATTGAGCGTTACGACAGGGTGTCAAATATACCTGCATTATGCATTACGATAGTAGTCAGTAGTGATTTCACGAGGAATAATCACGAACCTAAAGTTGTGGCGATCATTTCGCAAAAGGTACATTTAGCTTTATGGCGGCGGGATCACGAAGGTCCATGTCCATTGCCCCATATGTATAATTCCCCCATGTGATTCATATTATTGAGATCTGGTGTATGCCCCATACGTGAGCTATTTCTCCTGAGAGGACATGAGAATGGAGAAGTGTTCAATGGCGCATTGTTATGGGACTGGTTTGTTTCGTGACTGTGCCGGCCGAGTATGATCCAGACTAAGGTACCGAAGAAGAACCAACGAAGTCAACATAGCTGTAGTTGATTCCGGACCTTTGACATTATGTCCAGAATTGCGACCGACAATGATGCACAAGTGACAGAAAATAGCCTGTAAATGCGCATATATGTAATTATATTTCAAAACACAAACCCACATTGTAACATCAACATCAACATTACGACTTCAATATGATACTTTCAAACTGCCGGCTTCCTCCCCGGAGCCTCCCAGAGTTGTTCCCTGATGACCCACGGCCCATCATACCACATCCTCTTCTCAAAGACGAAATACTCCGTGACACGTACGGGTTCCGCAGCAGAGCTACCCTTGACATAATTCGAGACCGGGGTATGCAACGGGACGCCCAGGTCGGTGTAGATCTCGAGAGACTATGATTGTAGATGGTGAGTTTTTTGCATCATGTGGATGGGTAAGGGTAAATAGGGGAGATTCGCGATGATGAACAATGTCATAAGCATGAGTGATGCATGGGGGTGAAGTAGACAAGAACGACAGACGATACGCAAGAATGAACAGGAGAAACGAACGAACGAAACGAACGAACAAATGAAATGGACGGACGGACGAACTCACCTGTTCAGTATCGATACGAACGAGCGCCTGAACCGCATTTCTGTTGCCAAACCTTGGAGGGTCGATCGCGAGGTACCCTGGGGCCGCGCGGATACTCAGTACGCGTGCAGGCGTGACCTCTTTATGGAAGTGCCAGAAGTATTTATAATCCCTTCTCTGTTTTTTTCCTAGTCGGAGAACTTGGTCTTGATATGTGTTTGAGGTGAGCTCTTTGATAGTTTGGTCATCGCGTCTGTGAGTGGGTGGGGTCAGATTCGGAGCGGTGAGACGAGAGGTGAAAAGGAGAAGGGGGAGAGGGAAGAGGAAGGAAAAGGGCTCACTTTGCAAGGGCGTTGTGGAGCTGACAGTAGGTTTCGAGAGCCGATTTACGTAGGGGCGTCAACCAGGAGCCCTCCGCTACTGAAGTCGTGGCAGCAAGACGCCACGGCCATCGAATGATGAATTTATGCCACCATCGGTCACCCGATAAGTCAACACCAGGAATGGAATTGTCCCATGCAAGCGTAAACATACTGGAAATGAGATAAGTCAGTCAGGCTTTTAATGGAATCGTTAAGGTAACAGTGGAAGCGACCTTATGTAATTCTTCATTGCATTGTGACGGTTCTTCTTGAACTGCTCAAACATTTCTCTCCATGAAGGATACTTGGAGCGTTGTGAGAAGTTGGTGGAGTACGGTAGTATGACATCTTTACTTGCGAACGAACGTTAGTACGAAGTTGTTGACACAGTTGCAAAAAAAAAAAGAGGATAATGGCATCAGCCATTTTCTGAAAAGAACGCGTCACTTGTTCCCCCATGAGTCGTGACGCAAAACAACACGTCCGACACGCGTCATGCAGACAAAAAAGACATGAAAAACGACAACGTACCAAGCGTTTCCATCGACTGCCCCCAAATATCTCGCGTAGGGTAAAGTTGGCTCATAGCCATGGCCTTCTCAAGCTGCGCCAGCTGCTCTTCATCACTCATCTCTTTGATATCCTTCTTCTCCGGAATCTTGTACATTAGTCCTTTGACGTTCCGAAAAAGCCTGGGGCGTTCAGGTCTGGTCGCAGTTTCGGTCCTGATGGATTTAGCAACTGGCTTTTTGGCTGGAGCCGTTGGTTTTGGAAAGAGTGCTGGTGCTTTGGGTGCTTTGGGTGCTTTGGGCGCTTTTGGTGCCGGTGTCACCAAAACGGGTTTCTTCGGTGTAGGAGCAGCTTTTGCGGCAGCAGCTGCTGCCTTCGGTTTTTGCTTCGGAGCTGTGGCTGCTGCTGCTGCAGCTGCTGTAGGTTTTTTCTTCGTAGCTGTGGCTGCAGCTGCATATGCCCGGATAACGCGTCGAGAGGGTCCAGCAAGTGCAAAGCTAGAGCCATGGTGTAGGCCAGAACATCTGCGAGAGAGTAACGTAGCCATTCCCTTGAACTGGGCCAGGCGCGACAGGAATTTTTGGGCATTGTTTGTCATTGTTACATTCGGCTAGGATCGGCGAGTGACGTGAACGTGCCGGAAGAATTTCTTTTCTTATTAGTTTTCTTAGTTTACCACCACAATGCCTGTAAGTTTCCTCCTCCTCTCCATTTTTTCTATTTTCTAAGCCATCCAAAGCGTCAATCTCGCGGTCGTTCTTCTGCTGCTCCCCGTGCTGCTCCCCGTGCTGCACCCGCCCCTGCCCCTGCGCAGACTCGCTCAGCGCACACTGCAGCTGCTCCCGCAGGCTACGCCACCCCTCACGCCCCCGCTCCTCCTGCCGCTGCTCCTCCCGTCGCGGCTGCTGCACCTACACAAACTTCTTCTGGCCCCGGTATGCTTGCCCAGATGGCTGCTACCGCTGGCTCAGTCGCTGTCGGATCTACCATCGGCCACGGGCTCTCCAGCATGCTCTTTGGTGGCTCTTCGTCGTCTACTCCGGCGGAGGCACCGGCTGCCCCCGTTCAACAACAGCAGCAGAACTTCAGTGGCGCTAGCTGCGAGGTCCAGGCTAAGGGTACGTTTATCACGAACTCCGTTTTTTTTTTTTTGAAATATTGATGGAAATATGTTAGACTTCACCAGATGTTTGGAGAAGGCCGATCTTCCTTCTTGCCAGTGGTATCTCGATGCTCTCAAGGCTGTACGTACTTGATTCCGATTTCTTAGTAATGCTTGCTTACTCATTCTGTTTGTTTTTACAGTGCCAGGCAGCGGCCGCTCCGTACTAAGATGGATTTATAGTTTTGGAACA
This sequence comes from Termitomyces sp. T123_Mx157, assembly GCA_018849495.1. NCBI lineage: Eukaryota > Fungi > Basidiomycota > Agaricomycetes > Agaricales > Lyophyllaceae > Termitomyces > Termitomyces sp. T123_Mx157. Next base: position 4,929 of record JABFYK010058336.1, on the reverse strand, counting down.
CTGTCTTCCTGTAGAGAGCTAGCTAGCTATTCGATGCACTTTTCTAATTACAACACAGATGTAGTGTGTTTTCAGCAGCGTGAACCTATCATGTGCCATTTGTCCGAAATAAGATTGTCTCGATATCTTGTATAAGTAAACGTTCATCTGTCTTTCTTTCAACCCGACCACCACATTTTTGGTCCTCCTTCTCAAGGTTTGGTGCAGGAAGTCTTGTGTGTTCTTAACGATAAGCGTCAGCGTCAAACTTCGTGACAAAGGACTACAGGCAACGTACTTCCAATCTGCTCTCTGACATTCACTGTTGCAGTCTGCCGGAGCTTGTCAGTCGAAAATTACACAAAGTCGAACAAGACTTACAGTGTGCTTTCTTGCACACGCTACAGACCAACAACTTCGTATCCCGTTTCCCGCACTTGGCACAAGCGTTCGTCGCAAATTTGACCGTATCCTCCACGGTCGCAACACCCGTCTTGTCCACCCTAACCTGTGGCAATGGCAAATCCACCACCTCCCTCCTCTTAGGCTCCTCCCCACTCGCCCCCTTGACCAGCTCAGCATTAATCTCATCATTTGCAACTATAATCCCCAGATTATCTTTCACTTCCTGCAGATCTTGATAAACGTACAACTCCCATCCCTTCGTCCCGGGCGGCAGATTCACGAACGCCTGATGCTTGTTCGCAAGCTCGATACCCTCACGGTATCGCTTAGCAGCCGTAGCGCGGTCCCGCTTGTCCCACGCCAAAAGCCCCAACGTAAGCGAGGCGGTAACCTGCATACCCATAAGCAGAATCCTCCCCCGCTCCGTGCGTTCCAACCTTGGATATCCCTTCGTCGTACCCGGCCTGAATGAATTCAAGAGCTTATAAGCCTCTGGTGAATTCTCCTGCGTGAAATTCATGCTGGGGTCCCTGAAGAACCCAACGAAGTTTCTCCACACCATACCCAGAAGCTCTTGGGGCATATCATCAGGAACCTTCGTTCCAGCCGGCAATGGAGCTTTTGCGATCGGGATCTCGTCCTTGAGGATCTTTTTGATGGACTTTTGGTAGTGTTCGAATGCAGAGGCTGTCTTGCCTTGGTAGTATTTCATTTCTGCAGATTGGAATAGTGCGAAGCCGGTCGACATCGTTTGCCCGGGTTGTTGGGAATCAGGACGAGGAAAACGAGAACAAGAGAGGTTCAGATTTGACAATCATTTTCCCAGTCATGTACAAGTGAGTGAGATAATCTAATCTCCAATTGATCTGATCGGCGAACTTAGGCGCCCGGCACATGCCTTACGCTCACTTACCACAACATGCTGACCGTCATTCTAAGCATTTGACGCGATGCACAAAAAGTCTACAATCCTCAACAATTCCTGGCTGCTCCCGGCTGCACCCTATCCATGGCTGCACCCTTTCCTCTACTGAAAATAGCCCTAATGGCTGGTGTGGTAAGGTTTTTACCAACTTTTTTGCCTTTGGACAGCTTTGTTTATGCAGGAGTCCCACGACGTCTATCAGACTTCCCATATGGCATTTAAACGTGTCGAACCACACGCCTTTAATTTTTTGGGCTTGATTTTCCTCCTATGGGTCTTCGTCTTCGGTCACGTCTACATCTACGCCAACACCTACCGAGGATTCCTCCACACATGGGTTTTATCGTGCTCGATCGTATCCGCCTACGTCTCGGCGCTCTTGATGTCTATCGCGGTATATAGATTGTCTCCGTGGCACCCACTTGCAAGGTATCCAGGACCTGTGCTTGGGAAACTGACGAAGTGGTATATGGCATGGTGGATTGCGAGGGGGAGTAGGCATTTGAAGTTGCAGGAGTGAGCTCTCATTTTCAGTGAGTTAGTCTAGTGTTGATTGGTGTGGATAGACTTCATCGTGCATACGGCGATTGGGTTCGGATTGGTATGGGAGTTGCTTTTTCACAGTTGACGAGGAAGCTTATCGTGTACAGGACCAAATGAGTTGTCCGTCGCGGATCCTGCTGCGATCCGTCCGATATACAGCCAGATGTTCAGGTCTCTCTCTTACCAAGGCATGCACGCTGTCGCCGATCATGCACTGGTCAATGGTCCCGGCATGGTGGATGACCATTCATGCAGGTGCGAACCAGGACGCAGATGCCCTCATCACAACTGTCGACAAAAATGAACATACACTTCGACTGGTGGTGAGCTACTCTGTCACCCTGAGCTTTCATGATTCTCAACAACAATTGCTCACAGGCATGGAGCAGAGCCTTTTCCGTACAGAACATCAAACACTTCCGAACTCTCGCCCAAGTACAACTTCCATCATTCTGTTCCATATGTAGATGCATATCTGACAACAGCTTGAATGTAGACTCGGACCGAGCAGCTGATGGACATACTTTCCGGCAAAGAAGGAGTCGTGTTGCTCTCGCATTGGATTTCCCTATGAACATGTATGAATGAATCTGAATCTTTTTACTCATCATAGTAATTTCGTTGATCAACGTCGATGCAGCGATGTTATGGGCGACATGGCGTTTTCCGGTGGATTTGAAACGCTCGCAGCCGGGAAAGACCCAGAGGGCTGGATGGACGTTGTAAGCATTATTACTGAGGCGCGAGTGTTCTTGGAGTAATGACCTTGATTTCCAGCTGCATATGGGCGTGCGTTTTGTGGGTAGCATGTCAATTCTTAACCTTACTGGCCACACAGCTCATGATCATTTA
>JABFYK010058335.1:0-26754 GCA_018849495.1 Termitomyces sp. T123_Mx157 | reverse complement strand
AACAGCCAACAACAACCAAATCCGGAGTCCGATCCAAAAATGGAAATCCACCGTAAATGGCCTCGATCTCCGGACTCCCTGCACGCAGCCTTCTGCAAATATGACCAACGGATAGCCCTGGGGCGAAAGTACTTGTGACCAAAAGATGGGGGGCCTACAATGAGTGGGCAGCCCAGAATAAAGGAAACAAATGACAGTCCCCTGACAACTGCAGAGTATTATGGAATATTAGGAATAATACATGTTAGTCTAAGTCCATCTGTTGTTGTTGTTGTTGTTGTTTCCATTTATTTTTTGACGACCAGTCAGTGCAAGGCACCATGTCAGTTGCCGCACTATGTACAGGCGGATTTATGGACACTACCTAAGGTACTCTGGCCCAAAGCCTTTTCAAGCTTGCCGGTTATGCTCCATATCTACTTTACTACAGTTTGATCCTTTTGGTGTTCATACTAGCCCTCCAATAAGTCCCGTACTATGTGCTGTTAATGTGCCATCCCTACTAATACCTGCTTTACATCTAAGCAATGCTTGCCTGTCAACGCCCAAACCAGCCATGGATGTCTTCCTATTTTTCTCACAGTTTGGTTCTTTCCGTCTCTAATCCCCAACTCTACTCTTCGGTTGGTGATGCCAAGACAACCTGATTGTTTCAAGATTTTCTTGACCGCCTCCCTGCATCAATTCAGATCAAAGGCTAAATCTCTGAACAGGGGGCCATGCAGTACTTTGGCAGCCCGATCCCAACATTTGTCTTGACCCTCCCTTTCTTGGACCAACCCATGCTACAGCACGTTAGGTCTAACGGGTTACAGTTTTCACCCTCCCTATTTGCTGCCCTGGGGAACCCTTTTCTTTTCTGTCCAGACATGAGATTAGTGGTCACATTGCATCATTGAGTTCACGTGCTGATGGTGTTAGAGGCGACCTCAAGCAGGCTGACCAACAAGCCCTTCCTAAGAGCATGTGATAGGCGGTGGCTTTCTGGCGGTGTTGAAGAACCCACATGGTGTCTAAGGTGTTTTCCACACAGGTGCACTCAGCCAGAGTCAAAACCCCAACCTTGCACTCACAGGTCATGTGACCCACTTTGGGATGCAATGGTGCCAGCTGAGCCACCACGCCCCCTTAAGTCCATCTGACACATGAATAGCTAGTAATAACAGTGCTCCATTACAGAAAAGAAACTGAAGGATGCTGGATACATTGCAGCTCATACTTGAGCTCCATCAGCTGCCACTGCTGGCATGCCACCTTGTACCAGATGTCTACATGTTCATCATCTAGGCACCTCCCTGCCATATCATTAATACAGTCCATGAGAGAGGAGTGGAGTTCTTCCCAAAAAGTGAGGCAGAGCTGTAGACTATCTGGATACCCAGCCTGCTTAACTCAGGCACAGAATGAATTGATGTACTTGCTTGACTGTACTGATCTAGATCTCCAAGGAACAGGGCAGCAGTCTTGGCCAGGTCAAGAGGAAAGGACTGAGCTCAGAAATCCTTCTCAAACTCTATCCAACAAGCAAAACTCTCCACTTCTCCTGGATGCCAGAAGTTGCATAGGTCAAAGGAGAACCCATGCAATCTTTAGCATGTCAGAGGCAAAGGGTTCACCACTCAGCTGAATATAGGTAATACAGGACTGAAGAAAATGTTTCCCAACCTTACAGTTCCCATCAAATACATCAGAAAGAGTAGGGCAAGGAAGTTTGGAGTGGGGAGCCAGAAAGCCTGAGCTAGGGGCAGAGGCAAACCTCCCTGCAGCTGCTGGGGGCATAGAAGGAGTGGTAGGAGCAAGGGGGAGGCATTCCAGAAGGGTTTGGAGAGAGAGGGACACCTTCAGTAGTTTGATGTAATCCAGTGAGTTTTGCAGTGTGGGAGGTAAGGGAAGCTTGGGCAAGTTTGACCTGTGTCTCTAGAGCCAGCAAGCAGCTCCAGGATTTGTCCTGGGGGCTTGTCAGGGAGAGGTGCTGGAGGGTGTATTGGGCCATAGGAAGAACACAGGGAGTATCAGGGCACTGGTGGGGGAGAGACCTCTCAGTTGCTTCAAATCCTTGAAACAACAGACGCAATTGCAATGAAACCTCAAGACAATGGAGAAGGAGGCTCCCAAACCAAAACTAGAGACTTGTTCTGCTGTCAGGGTGACTTCTGAAGGCTGTGGGTAAGTCACACAACTAGCAGAGGGAGATCCAAAGTCTGATCAGTACTGTACAGGGTCTATAGACATAACTACTCACCTGGCAGAGGGAGATCCAAATAGAACAAGTCTAAGGAACTCCCTGGCCAGGTTTGATGCTTCAGGAAAACTTCTAACCCTAACTTAAAAGTGCAAACTCTGGAAATTGCCATAACTCTGGAGATTGAACCAAAAATAGAAATCCATTGTAAACAACCTTGATCTCCAGACTCACAGCATGTGCCCACATATAAATATGGCCAAAGGATAGCCTTGTTGAAAGTACCTGTCACCAGATGATGGGAGGACAAAGATGAAAGGCAAGCTTGGAATGAAGGAAACAAATGAGACAGACAAAAGAGACAGTCTGGTATGGACAGTCCCCTGACAGCTTGCTCCCCACTTGTTGCTCACTGCTGCCCATTGGTCCCTTGGTCCCTCAAGCTTACTTACACCAGAACCCCAGGCAGTTCAGTCAAAGCTGTTGGCTACATGGATGCAGACGAGGGGGGAGACCTTGATGCTTGTTGATCTACCTCAGGGTATGTATTTATAATGGCTAAAGGGGCTGTATCATGGAGCTCCAAGCAGTAAGCTACTTTTGCTTCTAGCACTACTGAAGCCAAATACATGGCCTTGATGCAAGGAGCTCAACAAACCCTATGGATGCACAACTTCCTCATAGAGATCAACATGCCACAATTGCTCTCTGCAGTGCTCACCACAACAATCATTCATCCATTGCCTTAGCTTAGTCCATGAAAGGCCATGCCTGTGCAAAACATATTGATATCCACCATCACTATATTAGAAAGAGGGCATGCAAAGGAGATATCAAGATCATTTGCATTTTGTCATCCAACAACATTGCAGACCTATTTACCAAGCCACTTGTGCACATTACCCATGACTACCTTGTGACTGCTATGGGTCTGAAGAATTAACACAAGCCATCTTGTTGGGGGAAGTGTTGAAGTACAATGTTGTGTCTTGCTTTATTTTATTTAATCTGTTTCCTTTTTGGTACTTGCCATATGTTATCCCAATATGAAATCCCCACTCACTGTATCTACTATACTTTGTTTGTAACCTTACTTTTCCCTATAAATATTCTGATATGCAAATCTGTCTTCCCTCAGTTGTCCCACTATTGACATTGCAACCCCTGAGGGTACATTGATTATTACCTACCTTTACCTACAAAATACTTACTGTCCTCTGTAGTCTAATTACTGCTTTGCACTACAAGCCCTATAGGAGGAGCACAACCATAAACCTCAATATAGCAAGGTGGGTAGTAAAGAAAGCCACAGAGAGTACACCCACAAATAAGAGGCTCTAGAAATTCCTGAAGAACAAAGCCCTAACAAAGGAGACAAGAGCCTTGATCTGAAAAGCCCTGCACAGTGCATATAAGGTGGGTACCTACTGGGAGAACATATCTGACTATGGAGAATAGGAGCAAGTGCAGTGAATGTGAGACAACAGAAAGTATGGAACACATACTAACTGAATGCACTCTATCAGGCCAAAGAGAAGTCTGGAGGCAGGAAAGAGCCTTGTGTAAAATGAGGGGTCTTGCCTGGAAGAAGCCAAGTATTGGGCTGATTCTTGGCTGTCACCTAATGATTCCTAAATTTGAAAAAAGAGAAATGACAAAGGCAGGGACAAGAATGTACAGGATTGTGGTATCTGAGTCCACATGTCTGATATGGAGATCAAGATGTGAATGGAGAATAAGATGGGGCTCAGATCCAGAAACCAGACCAACAGATATAAAAGTAGCAGCAAAATGGACCAATGCACTCACATGTAGAACAAAACTATTGTGCATAACCACATTTTCCTGTGGTGGACTAGTCAATCATGAAACAATTAGGAACTTTTGGACAACCTTCTCTGTTTTTTTGGCCTCTAGGAGCTAACAACAAATGTAGATATGCCTAGTGACTGATAGAACCACCAAAAAAAAAGAATAGGAAAATTTAGGAGAAAATTTTGGCTGACCTTCCTGGCTAACAGCAGACCTTCAAGTTGAGTCAACATGGACATCATTGCTTGGGTAGAGACACAAAACATGTCACAAGACAGTGAGAACTTGGCTGAGCTGCACAACTTATGGTTGTTTGTCATGTGCAAAGCAAGGACTCAGCTTCCCGGGCTTGTGTGGGTCGTGATCAAGGCCACTTGCGCACTCTCACGATCATCTGACTTTCAAAAGTCTTGAAGAAGAACGCGCTTTCCCAGGTGTCCTTCAGGCCATAGTGCACATACAAAGGATCACGGAGTGCATATACAAAGGTTTACAGAGTGCACATACGAGGGATCGCAGAATGCACACACAAAGGATCACAGAATGCACATACAAAGGATCACAGAATGCACATACAAAGGATCACAGAAATGCACATACAAAGGATTACAGAATGCACTTACAAAGGATCACAGAATGCGCTTACAAAGGATCACAGAATGCGCTTACAAAGGATTACATGTACTTACAAAGGATCACACATTGTCACTTTGAAAAAGAAAAAATCCGATTCTGACAATTTGGTATTACTGGCAGTGCCTGGAGCGGCGGCAGCAGCAGCGGAAGTTTTCACTTCCCTGAACATGGAGATGCGCGGAAGTCGGTATAGACTAAGAGAAGTCAACCGACTGCACTCTGCCACTCTTGTCTCGCACAACGCTATCACTTGATCCACCCGCGCGTGGTGAGTGCGTAGTTTCCTAGTGCGAGACCCGCTTAAAATTGCACATCTATTGTTTCTACTCGCTACTGAGAAGAGACTTAATTCTTTAGCGAGATTTCTCTATCCGTGACTACGTATACATTGTCATCCACCTCGTTCCGCCTACGCCCAGTCTAATCGTGGAATCGATCTCTGCTAGACAAGCCCAAATCTGATTTTGGACTCCTCCACCCATATGTAGCTCCCCGATCCCAGCTTGGGCATGCTTGGACAATGGAGTTGAATACACAAGGTTTGTCATCGCCAAACTTCTCGCCTCACCCCTACTCGCGCATGACTCGCATGCGCCAAGGTCCGATTTCGTGGGAAGCCATATCTTTGGCTCGTTCTGACGCGTGTGTGTACTTATACGTAAATCTGGTTCGGGCAATGATGGTGAGCCGAACTGGTCAAGCTACCTTACAAACACGTCCGTCGTTCGAGCACATAACATTGTCGACGAAATCGAAGCCGAAATCGAGTACCAGTGAGGTCTGTCGGTAATCGGAGTTGGAAGTCCCTTCCGGTATCCTGTATTTCCTCTCTCAGCGCAACTGAAAAACACCGATACGAATAAGGGGATCGCGGCATGCCTTCAACAAGACTGGCTCGATCCCAGGCTTAAGACTTCAGGATCCTCATTTCGGTCATCGGTGTAGTTCTCGGTTGAGTATCATTGCCCCGTCAGCATTGTTGTTGAGCCCGAGAATCATCCCAAACAGTCACCCCCTCCTTGTGAAAAAAAAATAAATTCTGGTGCCCGTTTAACTCGTGACCCAAGCCTGAGCGAGCGTTTGAACCACCGATAGACATGTGACGTCTACATATATCCTATACCTGATCCTCTACGGAGGCTTGAGTAGGGAGACGCTTGCTCGTTGTAACGAATGGTTACCTATATCCATCGATATCTTCTCTATGACATCCCCTCTTCAATTGCCAAGGATGGTGCGAGCAGTTGAAACAGATGACATTCTTGTCCACAATTTCCTCTTTCGTGCCACCCGTTGACCGATTCAATGCGCGCTCCTTCAATTTTGAGGAAATTTGGAGGAATGTGATATATGCTCATTGCTGATTGGCGTTTTTCGGCTCCCTTTCTGGGTGCGTAGGTCTAGATCCACAAAGGAAGTAATCTTGAGTGAAACAATTGATTTACATAGATGACGAATGAGCTACATCATCTACTTACGCTGCAGTGGCCCGGAATCTTGTGAAAAGTCTTTTCATCTGTGATCTTTTGTGTTCTCAACAAAATGAATTTTCGGACCGGGAACTCCCATTTATCAATCACTTCTCACATGGAAAATCTTCTTCACGTCTGATACCGTTCGTTCAAATTGAAGCTGATTGTCTGAACAAGACGCTTACTACCCTTGAAAATAGTTTCTTGGCTCGCACCCGGTAGCCCTGTTTTGAACCCAAATTCATCTGAGAGAGGCTGAAGGCTACACGCGGATCTCTTTTTCTCGGCAAGAATCTACTTCTCAACTCTGTCAAACAAGATCGGGACTATGTGGAAGATTTCTCGTGTGCTAGTTCTACCGAGCAGAATCCTACATTGATAAAGACCCCCAGAAGTCATATCGAATAATCAACCACCCATGCGGCTGGCTTGACTGATCCATCATTAGGCCGCCTACAATCATGATCTTACGGCATTCCCTCAAGAAAAGAGGTGCAAACGACTTGCCTCAACGTCAAATGAAGTGCATCATATTGTGTATTATGACTTGTTCGTGGATGAATCCATGTATAGAGACACTAGGTTTCCTATGCATGGTACTAAAAACCACCCAAAACATCGGACCTCTTCGGCGTTCTCTGGAACTGCTTGCCGCCAGATCCTTGGGCTGGATCTGTCAGTCAAAACATATTGTTATACGCAGTGAGTGGCCCGGACATCTCGGCCCAGGTCTTTCTCACTGTAACCGTCAGTTGGGAGTTCCTCTGAGAGTTCCGTCACTACGTTTGATATTGATTTTGTATTGACATATCTGCGGATTTGCCCGTGTACTCCACAGTAAATGATGACTGGCTCGCCATCTATTCGTCAGAGCCAGATGGTCGCCTACCCGCGTCATCAAGACTCCCGAGGCGGGTTTGTTATGAAGTTCGGGGTGTATTCGAACTGTACATACTAAGTAGATCTTCCAAATTTACCGAGGTCAATCCTAACCAAATGACCAGCACGGGACGTATGACCATGCAGACCGCGTAGATATGTACCACAATGAGCCATTCACCAACGCCCGCAATCACAAAGCACCCCTCGCATTTTCAACATGTTAATCGGATTGTTTTCGCCGAACCAGCCGATCATTGATGAGGCAACTTGAACCTGTGCAATAGTCAAGTATCATTTCAAGAAATGTCTCAAAAAAATAGTTCATATATGAAGGACATAGCAACTATGCATGCTCAATGTACCGTGTAAGTAGGTTCTTGCATGAGACACTGCAAAATTTTGGCTTGATTTCCCTTTTTCTGAAACTCCCAAAGCGGGGAATTAACACCGCGAAACGATCATGACATTACCACGTGCCACGTGCCTCTCCCATGGCCGGACCTTTTTCAAGTCCAAGATGTTGCGAATGTCTTCTGACCGTCCACCACCACCCCGCCTGCAGACAGGATGTCGGGACGTTCTCCTTCAACTACCTATGATACCCTAGAGGCAACGATTGGCACGGCGTTGCCTATAAACGCGGGTGGTGATCTTCTCGATCGACCCAGTGCTTCCTTCTTGGCAGGAGATAACATAGCGCCACGCGAGTCAATTAGCCCCCAACTCCAATCGTCCATTAGCCTCTCAGGAAACTTTCCCTCTGATACCTCTAATACCAGTGGATCCGAACTGCATGGATATCCAGAAAAGATACCCGTCGAGGCGTCTCGTAAACGCCGCACGCTCTTCCTGATCTTATTCGGAATTTCCATAGTGATCGTCGTGGTCCTGGCTGTGGTTTTTCCAGTATATTTCACTGTAATCAAACCCAAGCAGCAACAGAATTCTCAGGCCGACTCTATACCTGCCCCAGCGAGCATAACCACATCAGCTAGTGGCAATGGTCCTGATACTAAGGTGCCGAAATCCCTACCGACAACAGGCGGCGATGGTTCCACCATAACTAAAGAGGATGGGTCTACGTTCACGTATAAGAACGCATTTGGCGGATTTTGTAAGTTTTCCGTTTGTTTTTCGCCAGTTTCTCCCGCTGTTCGCGTCAGCCGTGATCGCGAACGATTTTCGCCGAAACAGGCTTAATCTCGTTTTTCACTCAACACATGTGTAAACGTCCGTCAAAAAAATTTTATTCGCATGGGCGCCTATCACGATCCTCCTGTTACTCAAGATGACAATGGTATCAGCCTCCTCTCTATCTATAGTTGATATAGGAGTCATTACGAGTCGCTGAACTACCATCTACTCTCTTTCCCAGGGGTTTCCGATCCAAATGATCCATTTAGTAACAATGCTCGCCCTAATTCGTGGACTCCACCTCTCAATCAAAGTTGGACATGGGGAAAAGATCGTGTTTATGGGTATGCTTCTTATTTCCTGCTCAATGCTAAAGTACTGATGCAACGGTTCATTTTCTGCCTTATGTAGTGTCAACCTAGGTGGTCTCTTCGTTTTGGAACCATTCATTGTTCCAGCACTTTTCCAAAAGTATCCTGAGGCCGTTGACGAATATACTTTGAGTACTTTCATGCGTGCTGACACAGCGAACGGCGGTATCAATCAGCTAGAAGATCATTACAATACCTTTATCGTCAGACTTCTGTTCCATTATTCTGTTGTATATCGCTGATATTGTTGTAGACCGAGGAAGATATCGCGGAGATCGCCGGTGCTGGCCTGAACTGGATCAGGTTACCCGTCCCCTTTTGGGCCATAGAGACATGGCCTGGTGAACCATTCCTTGCGCAAACAAGTTGGAAGTGAGTATCAATATTCTCAGTCACTCGCGTTAGGAAATTCATATGACGCCCCTCAAGATACATTGAGCGCCTCCTTGGTTGGTGTAGGAAGTACGGCCTCCGCGTCATGCTGGATTTACATACGATTCCTGGCTCTCAAAACGGTGAAAATATTTTATCATCCCCGATAGCTCTTGAAATGACTTCAACTCCTGTTTCTAGGATACAATCACTCCGGAAAACTTGGTCGACCTAATTTCCTGAACGGTGTGATGGGAATTGCGAACGCTCAGCGTGCACTAGAATACATACGGGTATTTACAGAGTTCATATCCCAAAAACAGTACAAGGATGTAGTGCCGGCGTTTGGCATCGTGAACGAAGCCCTTCTCTCTACCATCGGCAGATCCCAATTGACAAGCTTGTGAGTTTCATCAGTTCTTCCTTAGCTGTTGTTCGCCGCCCACTTGATTTCTGACATTTACCTACTTTTTTCCTAGTTACCTTCAAGCACACACTATGATTCGTGACATCACAGGAGTCGGTGAGGGAAATGGCCCTTACATCTCGATTCACGACGGCTTTGCGGGTCTTTCCAGCTGGGAAGGTTTCTTGGCGGGTTCCGATCGCATCGTTTTGGACACCCATCCATACTTCGCGTTCGACGGTTCTCCAGCCCTATCACCCATCGACACGGGGACAGGGGATAATGCCGGTGGAGACTGGCCAACCAATGCTTGTAATCGATGGGCGGCCGGATTGAATGAAAGGTAATGTGATACGCAAAGCCTGAATACGTTGGAGTGACTAATTATTCTAGTCGATCTAACTTTGGTGTTACCGTTGCTGGTGAGTTCAGCAACGGTATCAATGACTGCGGCCTCTTTTTGAAGGGCACATCTGGGGCCGGTGTCTCCTATGGAGGCAATTGTGATGACTGGCAGGACTCCTCAAAGTGGTCGGACGGCACGAAAGCTGGCCTCCTCAAATTTGCCATGGCTAGTATGGATGCTTTCGGCGATTGGTTCTTCTGGACATGGAAGGTTTGTCTTCGTAAATTCATGTGCCTTCTTCCATATGCTCATCGCGATAAACTGATTAAAGATTGGTAACTCGACTGCCGGAATTGTTGAATCGCCCCTATGGTCTTATCAACTTGGTCTTCAGAACGGCTGGATGCCAGTAGACCCCAGGACTGCACTGGGCACGTGTGCTTCACTTGGTGTTTCTGGTCCTGAATTCGATGGCAATTTTCAACCATGGCAAACGGGTGGTGTTGGCGCAGGTACCATTGCGCGGAGTTCTACCTCCAGCTTCCCTTGGCCCCCTGCCACGATCTCCAATGCCGGAGCAGCTGGGAGCCAGCTTCCAACTTACACACCAACTGGCACGGTGGTGACGCTGGCCCCGCCAACTCTGACCGCATCAGCGACGGCGAGTATCGACGTAGGAAATGGGTGGTTCGACTCTCAAGATACGAGTGGCGCTCCGACGCCTGTTGCAGGATGCACATATCCAGATCCTTGGAATGCGATCGATGTAGCAGTGCCGCCAATATGCTCGTGAACATGTCTTGTCGCGAGAACCGCGGACTCTGCTTTACATCGTTTTTCTTTTTCGCTGATGACATCTCCGTGTACTTGTCACTCTATGATCCTTAGTCTTCTCTGACAGACAGTCACCGTTACGTCGCATATTATTGCGTACAAAAACGACTTGTAGTCTCTTGTAACTGGTTTTGTGGAGCACATTTCTGGATATCAACATATTTATCAACCATGCTGTGTAGTCCATCGATGTCTTGATGTCTTCCAACTTCAGTTAGTGACGTTGGAAAGCGTAGAGACAATGATCCATAGTATGGGCCTTATGTAGCATGTAGCAGTTAACTATATGTATGTATTACAAAGGTAGCACATCTTTTGGCATTATTGACAAGTTATTGATCTTTACAATGGGCACGTCTTGTCAACGAGTGTATGCAGCTACCTACCATCCATAACACCATTCGAACTCAAGTTTGTCCCTCGTTGAATTGTGTTCGAAGTTCCAGCGCTAAACAAACGGAGACTTTTGTCGACTTGGCTTGGTAAGTATACCTATCTGTCCCGCAGTGAAATCATAACAAATCGTTCGGTCGAAAACTACGTAGGGAGAGAGAATCTCGGGGGACTCCCCTGTTTGGGTTGGGATTATGATTAGATCTACGAAATACACGTTCGCCGAGTCCCGATGTAATGTTGTGCGTCGACGCTCTTTCCGTCCCGTCCAACCAACGTTCTCCACGCGACGTAATTGATATCTTTGGAAGCATTCTCGGTAAGTATGTATCTGGATGATGTTGAAACCTCTGAATTCCCCTTAAGGCTTGGTCTACGACGAGCCTCGTCCCTTGACTTGTTACAGCCATCCTCGCGCGATCCGAGATTAGAATTGCGTCTGTTTTTGACCCGGAGGGGTTGCCGCCTCAGGTCAGCTGAATGAAATCCATGATATGTCAAACGAATCTCTAAGTTCGTGGTTCGATCGTAGGTATGCATTTACTCAAAGCTGAAAATGAAATTTAACTACTCAACTACATAAAATGGAGATCAAAAGGCCATTGTTGGTCAGAGTACCGCCCCCTTTGCCACAAGAAATACTTATGTCTCGTCCTTTGTATGAACAACTAAAAGAGTGATCGCCATCGATCGACACTCCTGAGTGACACGGCACCTCGTTTCGCTGGACATAAACAAACCTCACTTAAATTGATCATCACAGTCCGAAATTCAAATCCTTACAAGAAAAGTTGAGAGAGTTGGAACACAGATGGGAACAAACACATCCCGTTTGGGCCGCTTCGAGGTGACTTGATAAAATTTCCCACGACCGATGACCACCCTGGCAGTGATCGGACTCGGTAATTTTCATCGGCATAATTTGATAAATTCCCCATTTATTTATACGGCGGGGATGCAGGACCGGAGTGGCTGTGAGAGGCCAAAATTTTCCTGGAGATCTCATCCTACCCAAATCGAGAGCGGTGCCCACTTCTCTTCGATATGGAGTAACGAAGTCAAACGCCGCATCCTGTGTCCGAGAGTCCACGATCAAATCGACATATCTGAACCCCTTTGTATGTCATTCACACACATCGTCTAAAGAATTGGATGCGCCTCGTTTCTATTTTACCTACAAAACAGATGACCTTTCATCATAATCAATGAGGGGCGATGATGGAGATTTTGAAGCCAGGACAATGATCCACAGGAGCCAGTAACTTGGCGCAATAAACGGCTTCTTCCACTGGTTCCGAATCTGGACAGCCTTTACCCCTACAGGCTAAAGCGATGTAGGGTGACGAGATTTGAACCTTCGTGTTTTGAACCGAAGAACACATACGGCCAAATGACGCTCAAAGCCGATTTGAGAGTACTAAACCTTTCTTGGCATATAAATGGCTGAACCTATAAATCTCAGGATCAGTTCTCGCTCAGCCAGAAAATCCAGACTCAATGGCCTCCGAAAGCATTCTCGCGTCACTTCAGCCATCTCCCAGCCGTGCGTCCAGTCGTGCGTCGACATCGAACCCGAACTTCAAACTTCCTGCAACCCAAAACCCAAGGACTCACGATGTCTTCCAATCAATTGTCAAAGGACGCAAGAGCTGGAAGACATTAAGGGGAGGGGAGATCGTTTGGCCTCCGGAACTGGAAGCTGCATTGCTCGAGGGTAAATCTTCTTTCTGTTTCTTTTCTGAGCGTGACCTGATCGACACGCCTTGATAGGCCTTGCTACCTACCAACCAGACGACTCGCGCGAAACGAGGCTTCTTGGACGATTCCCCATGAGGAATCGTTTTATCTCTGATTTCATCTTCAACAAGACGGGCACGAGAAGAAGCGCAAAGCAAGTTGGTAGCCGCCTCCAACAGCTTCGAGATACCTGCGGTGGCAAAAAGCGTACGAGCCAACCTCAACGCAACAGAACCTTGCTGATCTCTTCCAGCAGTCATGAAGCTCTTATCTCCCTGCCGTCCCGTCGGCCGTGCTCGTTACAATAATAATTCGCGATATTGGAGCGACACGGACTCCTCGAGCGATTCTTCGAGCACCCCATCGACGCCTATCAACGATTCGACAGATTTCCATTGTGCAGGATCTTCACAGTCATGCAGGACGATTATTTCTATCGATATACTACCGCCAGGACAACTGCCTTCCGCTACAGGCATAGATGAATGGAGTTTCTCAAATGATGTTGTCCGCCCTTCACCGTATCCTCGCCCATTCCATTTGATTGACCCTACCATCACCTTTATTGGGCCGTCTGATCTCTCAGCACACTGTTCCTTTGTCGTATATTCGGCAGGCGTTAATGTCTTTTCGGAAACCACACAACTCAAGACCGTAGGTGCTGCCCCTGAACGAATGGATGGCGCCCTCTTGTATAGCACGTCTATCGTACCGGGATTCTGGTCGAAAATATCTGAGAGTGCCAGTCAGTCCAACTCCTTATCACCTCCAGTAATTCGCTGATCTTCCATACTAGACCCGACTCAATTTACCATCATCCAGGACGTAATTTCGACCGCGGAAGCTTCACACATCTTCTCCGCGATGTTTAAGTTTAATTATTCTTCTCAAACTTCCGTTATCTATTCTTCTCCTTCGACGAGGGAATACGACGAGGACAAACTTCTTCATGACATTCAAGCCTCGCTTCCTATGGACTGCCTTTATGCTATGGACACTTATCCTGATTTCATGGAAACAGAGCCATTTTCCGACATTGCGGTTGTTCAGAACAAGCCGGCATGGGAGTCTCGTTCTCCGTCAGAGCTTTCGAGTGACCTCTCCTGTTACCAGAATTCTGATGATGAAGTTGATGGAGTGCTGTCACCCATTTCCGCCTGTCTATCTACCGATCTGTCACACTATGTAGGTTTAACTGTGTTCTATGCGCCTTAGAATGCCCTAATGACATTCATATCATAGATGTCATGACGCGGTGATCGTGGAGTCGGGGTGATGGAATTCATGGCCAAACCTGTGTTTGTTATTGTACACTATACCCATCGGACCTTGATGTATGTAATAATTATTAATTACTTGTGAGTTTCTTTCACTCGCCACTCTGATAGAAGCTGATTTCGTCTCGAATTTCTACAGATAGTGTATTAATTATCTTCTCCAATATGCTTTAGTTCTAGGTACCGAATAGAAACTAGTTCAAAGGAATTCTATGATTGTGATGCGGCACTTTGACAATCGACACTTCCGCATCTTGTGAGCCTTCAGATGAACTTAGAATTCCACACCGCTTCGCCGTGTCGCGCCTCGTCGGTTCCGACTCCATAGATTTTTGTACTAACTTGAAAGAGTACACAGTCGTCAGACTGATCTGTTCTCAATTATAATAGTCTTAGACTTACTGCTCTTCAGTGCGGATATCATCTGGATTCTGGTGGTAAAATCTTTCGTCATCAAGTTCACGTCCGCGTAATGGTTTATGCCTTGAGTTATTCCTTTCGCTAAAAAACCGTTCTTCTGCCTCAAGGTTGCCTTCTCGTATGCTCCAATCAGACCATCCACCCAAGTTCGCGTAGCCATCCCCCCGGACATGCTCTCCCACATACTATATTCCATGATCATGTTCGTGATTCCGCCAACGATCGTAGCGACTTCGCTCTCCACATGGCCAACTAACTCGAGCCCGAGCGTCAGCTCAGGGAAGTACTTCTGAATGGTGGTCAAGATGGTGCCATAGGAAACGCCATCTCCTGGCTGGCCACGAGTACCGGAAATCCAGGCTTTGGCTTTATCAATGACAGCGTATATATCCGAACGCAAAGTCGGTGGCATGACTTTTTTCTTCTCTTTGTCTTTTCCGACAACAGCTGCAGTGATTTGACTCGAAAGATCGCGAAACATTTTAGTTGTTGGTAGGTGGGTTCGTTCGTCAGTAAGAGAGAAGAATTATTTTCGAAATTGCGTACTGGCTTTTTGAATTAAAGGCCATGCGCAAGACATGTGGCGGCCTCGAGGCGATCCCGACCCCTGATCTCACCTTTTTTCAACGACACGTGCTTAGAATGGTCATACTTAGGTCATAGGGGAAGAGGACAAGCTAGTCGATCTGTGTTCAATCGATTGGAAACAGTCATACGTACAAGACATGAGTACAAGGAATAAATCCAGTTCGATTGGGAGGTCATAAGACGGTAAAACTTGATGATATACCAGAGAACGAGGAGATAGAACCAATAAGAGGCTTCGAGTCACCAAAATAGCTCAGACGATAGGTACCAGCTGGAGGCCGCTTCAACAAGATGTCCGAGGAAAAAAGCATCTACTCACATGGGGTTCCATTCTCGATTGTCCTGACAATATATCATGAGGCAACGCCGATTGAGACGAAACCTTATGAATGCTCCACTTACCAGGTAATTGTGACCGTGCTGGTTCCAAGAATCTGAAGATGCGAAGTCAGATAAAGTTGAGGATGATCGAAAACCAAATTAACTTACCGTATTAACTCTGACCCATTGATAAGTCGTTGAGGGATGGGAGTCCGAACGCATCGTCTTCCACTGGCCATCGACTAATTGGTCTACAGTCAAAAATGTGCTTTCCAAGCGCAGATTGTTCTATGAGATAATCAAGTATTATTCGACATCAAGTGACAGAAGGTACTCACTCTTGGGTTAGCACCAACAAATTGAGCCGAAACCACGTCGCCTGCATGGTACGGAGTGGTATTGACATCAACCAGAACAGCACCGAAGGTCTTCGCAAAAGGCGCCGAGTCGAAGACCACACCAGGCTAGGAGGCGTCAGATCGAGCGTCGTGAAGATGCCGAAATGAGCTCGGAGATTAAAAGGAAACAGAGGTGATGAAGGACAAACCTGCAAGGAGATGGCTTTGGAAGTCTGGTCCACTGGAGCGAGGTCGGAAGGAGGTGTGCCAGTCGCGTTATCAGCGAGGAAGGGGACGAGGCTGGAGTACTTGTCGATATAGGCTTCAAGGGTAACTGATGGAGATATTTCGACGGGAATCCTCTGCAATGACAATGACAGGATTTACTCACACTGGCCAAAGATCGTTGATGCGCCCTCATATCTTTGTACACTATATTCTTCGCGAGTCGTGACATAATGAGCATATGTATTTGCCGGGCCGGCAATGACAACATATGCATCAGAACCAAGGACTCCTGATGATATGAGTTTAGCACGAAGTGCTTCCCTGTACACCGTCTCAATGCATTGGAAAGTTGACGTAAGAGCCAGAAAGATGGACGTAGAAGAGTGAAAAAGATAGAAGCGGAAGTGAAAGATCAGTAAAAGGATACCTATCACTATTTTAAAGAACAAACCGCATCCTTCGGCCGGCCATCGTTGTCAGTTCACCTAAGGGAAGGATCATCAATTAACTTGGACATGTCTTGGGAAAGTCGGTGACATGCCAGGCATGATTAACATCACTAAAAATTTGACGGCACATGAGGGAGGACATCGTGGGATTTCTGGATCACACACCAAGATTACCCACGCGGAGCATTTGAACATCGACAGTACTTGGAGCCCAATCGTACGGGATATGGGCATAACCCTTAAAACTTTGTCAGTGAGAGCGAACTTGAGAGTTGGTACGTACGGTGTTAAGGAGGATAGGCTTGGGGAACTGACAAGCTACCTGGGCTGCCGAAGGCAAAGGTGTTATTGCGCCTGGAGAAGACAGTGAGCGTTGGAGTCAAGGAACAATTCTCCAAAATTGACAGTCCCAAACAATGTAAACCGAAAAAAATTACCATCTCATCAACTGACCTTTGACAAGCTCCCAGAATGGATTCCTGATTCGGCCCGATTGACGGAAATGAGAAAAATTAGGAACGAGATGTAACGTACTGTGTATCTGATGAGTTATCGCCTTGAACGAAATCGAATGCTCCCGGGCCGTCACTGTTCGAAAATGAGTTTAGGTCACGTCAAAACTAATGAACTTACGTTGTTCCACCGGCAAAAGAGAAACCTATCGTAAACAAAAATATCTTTGTTATACTTCGGTAGATCCATGCTACAAAACAGAGAAGCTAACCCATAGCGGCAGGACAGGTCGAGACAGTGGTGCCGTTGGGTAGCGTGAAGGAGTGTGTTGACCTAAGCATGTACATTAGGAAAGAGAAGACGAGATGACAAAGCTTAGGTTCGTACATATCGACGTAGATGTGCACGCTCCTGACCGTTCCATTTACAGGACTCCTGACCCCATTCATAACAGTTCGAGCGGCTTCAAACTGCTTTTCACCAATGATTCTATTCGATTCAAAATCGGAGATGCGGAATCCAGGCCCACTATAAACGGAAATCAAATCAATTAAAGGGAAACCGAAAGTGGACGGGGTTCAGTGCTCACCGGCCATGACAGTCCTGTACTGTGCCGCCACAAGTAGAGTGGTCTGCGTCACATGGAAGGCCGTCATAAGCTTTTCCCGGGCTCTCACAAAACGCTCCAAGGCTGATGAAGAACAAAAAAACTAGTTAGCTCATTACAGTGGGACTGAAGCGAAAGGAACGGGAGAAAAAGACGATGACTGACGTATTTGGACTGGTGTCTCCAACATTAGCTAGAAGACAAGTAGCATCAGGTGAGCACATTGTAGCATTTCAAGGAAGTGAAGGGTCCGGATTTGTGGAGTTGTCACTCACACTGTGTGAACCCAGCGACGAAAGTTGTATTTCCGGGCATCGCGGATGGCTCCACAAACGCTGTTTGGACATCAGTGATGAGATGTGTGAAGTTTATGAGCTTACATTCATAAAGGAAAGCTGCCATTCCTTTGTTATCAGTACTGACTAAAGTATTATTCTACTCCGCATTAGCTGTATGAAACATTGGAAGAGACAGCAGGCAAGTACCTCGTAGAGGCTCGTTCCATGAACTGCGAAAAGACTGAGCAAGCCCCGCGCGTTTCCATTTACATCATCGAATCTTAACACCGTCATTTCCTTATCCTGATTATATTGATACCTAGCCCTCTCAGCGGCCGGATTCGCAAGGTAGGCCGTGGGGGAGCGATTGATATTGGCATCTAGTATTGTCGTATTTCCAAAGCTCAACTTCCCAGGTGCAAGGTTGGCATGTGCACGTTTCACTGCCAAGACTGTTCCCGCAACGATGGCGTCTGCGGTCTGTTTCACGTACCCAAGTGAAGTGATTTGAGGGAGTAGGTCCTCGAGATAGCCTCCAACTCCTGCATGCTGGTGTGTTCCGACAAAAGCGACATTTTTTGCGTCGTATATTCCAGGGTATAAGGTCGAGAGCTCGGAGATGATAGAGCGTCGGACTCCTGTGTCACCCATGGCGATGTCTAGTTACTTGTTGTGAGTAATAATATATATATGACACATTATTTGTATCGACACACCAGCATTTATGAAAACGACTCGGTTGGATGGAGACGCAGCTTCTGCGACGATGAAAGCACGACTGCGCTGCCGCATGTGCAAACCAGTATCTGTCTGCGATAAAGACGCGTATCCCTACGAATTCTCGTCAATCTTGTCGCTTCGGGAGAGATATCACGCCCATTACCATCATGTTCGTCTCTACAACAGGTCTTGATCAAGCCAGTCAGCTCTGACACCGTATCACCACCCCAGGCAAAGACTCACCCGGTGATATCTCCGATGCCTGCAACGCAACCAGTCAGTTCTGATCTCTCTCTAGGAATGTATACTAACCGAGACCAAGTAGATACTGCGCCGAAACGGATTGCACTCCCATCGAGGTCCCATCGAATAACGAGGTTGAAGCCACGAAGGCCGCCAGATACCATATAATCCCAACCATTATGTTGTATAATGTGCGAGGAAGATCCCACAAATCAAGCGGACGTGCACCGCGATATACGGAAGCAAAGGCATTGTCCATGTTCTTTCTTTATACGGTCTTCTCTCTCTCGAGCTTCAAGTCGTGGTGATGGAATGATCTCCGCGGGGTTGATCCAGAAGCGGACTCTTCAGTAATCAACGATCAGTATTTTGTACACACGATCTTGAACCTGGTCCATAAGTATGCCACCTTGAATGGAGGATCGATGTTGATCAGGGTAGGCAATAGATATCTTGATGAATATCTACCAAGTGCTGGTACTTGATCAGGTCAGTCTTGATAACTCTCCATCGAGCTACCAGAATTTCACAAACACCGGAGCAAGGACGATCATTGACAGGTCCAAGCAACCAATTGAAGTAAATGTTGGCACTCATCCGAGGTCAGGTGCTGTCGATGCTGGGAAACAGAACGAAAGGAAGGGATAACAGAAGGGAGCACATGTCTTGAAGCCATATGCCCATCTGTTCTAGCCGGCCTGCTCATGACTTCTTAACACATGAAATACGTGCATCAACGGACTGTAATCCCAGGATGAATGTTAAGAATATATGGGATTCAATTGGATTGTACATATGCTTGGTGCAAAGGTTATGTGTCAAGTATTTATTCATAAGATATAAACAAAGGGCTCAAGACAGTAATGCAAATATAAGCAACATCAGCAAACTTACATGATGGTACCATCTCTACCAGGCCATCATCCACCATTGTCACCACCTAGGCCTGAATACCCCATCATTTCACTCATTTTTCAACATTTGGGTTATTTTTGGCATGTTTAAAGGTTGTCCCTCATGTACAGCGGGTGTCATGTAACACGGGTACAAATTGGTATGCGGACCTGAGTCGAGTCAGAAATGTTATCTTGATGGCGGTGGCGCAAAGCCTCAACATATGCAGAATCCGACACAATTGTCAGTTTAAGTTTGAAACTGAAACGATGGATGAATCCATTTGATCACATATGGGAATGGTCTCTGCGCCACGAAACTCATATACCACTACAACTGGATAAGAAGTGGATCGGACATTATGGAAATCAAGTTGACAGTCTTCCTGCGCAATTCGCTTGCAATTAATTGAAAAGAAATTAAAGTGGCTTCAAACCCGGGGCCGGATCGGCATTGTCGGAGTTGATTATCTTGAGTCCTGATCTAATCAGATCAGATTTCTGCAGTGCGGGGTAGATACATGCCCCAATAACCATCATGACCTCTTTAGGCTATCATTCCAGCGTTCTGATGAACCACTCGATACCATGACTGTGTTGACATGCAGTCCCTCAATATGTATGTGTTTGTGAAATGCTCGAGCTCTTTTTTCCAGCTTCCATAACTGCAAGGTGAACCAAAAGGTTGCTACGGATCGGATCACGCCAGGATCTCTTAAAAGATTGTCCTTCTCGGTTCATCAAGGACCCCACTTTTACTCTTACGTCTCTACTTCTTTATCATCGAATCTTCAAAGCAGTGAACCAACCATTTGAAGAAATCAACATTCTCATTGACCTTCCTTCGTCCCTTGAACAATGTCCTCGATGGATGCCGACTGCTGTTTCTGTCAAGTTTCTGTTGTATGTGCTTCTGGACGCTAGGTTCTTCGTTACGGTGTAAATTTTATCTTACAGAATTACTGATAACCCCTTGTTTAGTCGATTGGTTGATCGCCGCGCTGGCGTTACCGTTATGAAAGGTGCTGTCATTGTGAGTTGATGTCTTACACCAATCTGCGGGCACTGTCCCATGTGCTGGTTGTGCACATACAGTATATCTATTCTTTTCTGTATTTGTTCACTTCCAATGACGTCCACAACTTCCTTGACAGTTCCTCGAAGTAGTGTGGTGATAAACGAGATGATGACGACGTTGAGGGTGCGCATAAGACCGAGTGGACCATTGTTCGAGAGGCAGAGCTATTACATGAGCAGCTAAGGACGAAGGAACACATGGAAGCGACGGCAAAATTTAGAGATAGATCTGCGATAAACTGTGAGTTGCTTCAAAACCGACTTGAAGCTTATTCCTCTCCAGAGATTTATGTACTTTCCTGTACGTTGTCCGCCTTTTCCGGCCCAGTACATCGTCCGAAAAGGCATGACGTGACAGACGTTTTGCAAGCCAATGAGCCGAGGCGTGAACGTAGCAAGCAAACGTAGTATGTTCGTCACCTTGCGAGAAATGAGTCTTAGGAATCGCTCCTTCGCTTCTCACCCTTAGGGTTTTGAATGAACCGTCCAAAGTCAAGAATTGCGACGGCGGATATCTTGGTACATTCTCAGCTTCGCGACCAGATGCGAGTTACTCCCGTCCCGAGGTTTAGTATTTGTGAGACTAAAGTCAATATGATGAGCAGACGGTACCGTTAACACGGCCGGCGGAGTGAAGCCATGCAGTTGCCTTATTTCTCGTCAAGCTTCCATGTCAACTATCCGTCAAATACGTTCCCTGTCCAATTATGACACGTTCTTCGTTCATTTGGTCACCTGCCTCGATACCAGACCAATTTCTACCCTCACTCAGCTTGGTTACATAAATGGAGGCCGACTCGCTCTTGGACCGTTGAGCAATCAAGATTTCGCTTACTAGGCAAATTTGACTGAGCGGTTGATCCCATGTGTGTCTGCAAAGACGTGTCCTGTGTCGCGTGAGCTCTCGCGTAGTTGACGAAACTATACAATCCGCGAATGTGTCATACATTTCTCTACACCTAATACCTACAGTTCGCACCAACCAATGCTTTCGTTCAGGTGCCTTCTGGTGCCGTCGAGCGAGCTGTTACGTCAAGGTCTTACTAAAAGCACGGAGGACTGCTCTGCTAGGGATGCTATCGCGGCGACTTCCCTCTACTTACGGTTATGGTCTTATGGTCGCTGCAATGGAGTGTGTGATGCACACGCAAGGCATCAGTTGAGCGCGATTGCGCACATGACTTCGTCGGACGTCTGTTTGACCTTTGTGCTTGTGGCAAAGAGGGGTTTCACGCACCGCCGCCCTTGTAAAGACACTCTGAAGCGGCTGAGAACGCCGATTTATTTCAAGAAGAGACTGAACACCTAATACCTAGGCGTAATATGAATCGTACATATCCAAGATGAACGTAGTGACTAAGGTCAAGTGCTGTACGTTTGTTTGTATCACCTTTACGAAGTCATGCCAACGCAGATTTTATTGACCATGACAATCGGCATTCGGTGGTGACGAAATAAGAAGTTCATAGAAGTCCTAACTGAAATGTATCAATATTCATGCGGATATTGATCCAAAAAAGTCCATTGTGAGTTTCCCGACGATGCTCTCCCATCAAAATATAGCAGCGACAATGCCAGCGAAGAGCATCATAAAGATGCCATGAAAGCTGACATCGAGAGACGGCGCAGAGTTAAAGACGATGCTGGTCCCTGAGGCACCTGGGCTTCTTGGGGTGGTAAGAGTTGAACTTGTGACTGCCGATACTCTCGTTACAGAAGGAGGGGTAGTGGCCGACGTTCTTGGGCCTGAAGCGGTTGGGCTTGAAGCGGGGAGCGTCACGGTGACTGTGCAAGCCGACGAATCAACAGTCACGGCAGTAGAGAAGGTAGTAATGGTCCCTGTGATGGCTAGTGGAGTAGAAGAAGTTGTTGCCACAGATGTGACAGACTCGGATGTGCCACTCAAAATAGTGTTCTGGCGGACGTTCAAGACGGCGGAGGCCAGAGAGGTGTCAGTCGACAATGAGGAAGTTTGTTCGGTGACTGATGTAGTGGGAACGGAAGTTGTCAGAACGTTAGTGGATGGGATCGGAGCGGTTGTCCCTCCAAGAGTAGTTTCAGGTCCGAACACTGTCACTGTCACACAGGTAGGCTGGTTCTGAGTTACAGTATCCGTTGAGGCTTGTATACGTGTGCCAGTCTGGATAGAAGTTGCCAAGGTGAATGAGACCGTAGTCGACCTGGCCAGGAGGAGAATGGAGTCAGTGAGTAGGAGACAATGGTAAGACCATAGACGCACGACAATTCCGCCTGAGGAATGGCTGTTGCCGTAGTCGCCAAAAGCGCTACGGTTACTGCGGTGGCAAAGATTGGCTTCATCGTGAATGCTCTGGTGAGGGTGTCCGGGTGGAGCATCTGCTGTCAATGAGACGGCCTTCTCATTTATATAACGGGCCCCTGTGCTGATAGATCTCTGGAACCGGGGTGCGGATTTTCATCACCGGACTGCGCGTTTTACAAGGCAGTGAAGTTGATGCTGCGATGCTTGCATGCAGATCATGTCATATCTGTAGAACCTAGGTATGCCAAACAGAAATTCGAGATTATGACATCCATTCGCGAAGAAATCAGATAGTTGGCATATACCTTTCCCTCGAAAAATCCAGACCCACTCCGAGGCGAAGGTAAATTATTCGGATGGCGAAGGCACTAGATTCGGAACTCGGAAGATGCCGTAAACCTTACCATAACATCACTTTGCAATATTACAGCTCTCGTACACGATGGAACAAGTGCGGTAAAGGTCTAGACGTCTAGGTCACGTATCTCGAACTGGAACCTCGAAGTCAAGACATCATACTCGATCAAGGCTCGCTCCCGGCTCCGAGCCAAGAAGTGCACTGGATCTCACATAGACAAGGATCATGACGCGCGTTTAATTGTCAATTTCCTGTTCTGCGTGTTGCCTTGTGCATCTCACGTCGAATCGCATGCTTCGTTATATTTTCCGAAAGAATATATTCCTTTTGCGATACTTTGATCAAAACAACCGAAACTGGACAACAAGTTAACCATCGCACCCCATTCATGCTGGACGTCGATTTATTTACATCAATCACATCAATACAGCGTTAAGCTCAGTCATTTCTTCTGAAACTAACCGCCTGGATGAGCCTCAGAAAAATTCTGCGGTTCCATTCTCTACCGTCAGAGGCTCAGAGCTGCGTTAATTATGACAGGGGTGGGAGTAAAACAGAATGACAGAACAGTCTCTACAATTGAACACGGGAAAGATAGATTCCCGCAGTTGCTTTGCCGATGACTAGGCTATCGCGGATCTAGGTAAGTATCCTACCGACTTGGGGTTTTGCCAGATGAAAAAGTGGATTTGATGAGAAGTAATCTTGACGGTGACGCAAATTGATGTGGCGATCTTGAGACCGGTGAATGGAGTACAAACAGCTGACACAGTTATCGGGGCTGTGACGGTGGTGAGCGAACCAACAGGTCTCACTGTAGTTCCGGCGAAGCTCGATGCACACCGGAAGAGTGGTTGTAATGTAGATTCTCCTGATGTTCTGCATTAGCCGTTCCTCACGCCGTGTATTCAAAAGAAGGATCGCATCATCACTCTGGGATTAGGTTTTTGCTAAAGGCGCGTATTCTATTCAGAATCAAATAATTCAAATGTTGTCCAAATTATCTATTACTTTAGTCTGACCAACTAAGTAACAGAAGGAAAGTGGGGAGAGCAGTAAGATTTATTCAAGAGGGAGTCCTGTCGAGTCAAATGGGGACAGACGAAGCTGTGGGTTTGATCTAAATAAAAGAGGTAACGGAGCTCAAAGCAGTGGGCGAAATAATATGAACACTTGTATCTGAAGGAACAGCAGTCGGAAATTCAGATAAATCGGAAGCCACGATAGAAGGAAGGATTGTATCTGAAGGAACAGCAGTCGGGAATCCAGATACATCGGACGCCATGATGGAAGGAAGGATTGTATCAATACCGGGCGTGGTGGTTGTAGGGGTAGGAAGTGTACTAGTGACCGGTAACCCGTTGATGACGTTGACGATTACTGTCACAGCGAAAGGGCAGGAGCCGATTGGAGTTTCAGAAGGTGAATCGGGGACCTCATATGCTGAAATAGAGGGTGTAGCACCTAGCTTGGATGCGATGACGGAGGAGAAAACGGGCAAAACCGTGCTATCTGCCACCGCTGACAGTGGGCAGTCGTCGGTGGTGCCGAAGGCACAAGTTGAAAGAGTCGGAGTAACTGCGTTGTCCGTCGAGGTGTCAGAGAACGGAATGGGAATGTCTGTGGTTGCAGCACTGATAAAGATAAAATATATGAGAATAACGAGGCAGATGTTTGATAAAAGAGCTGACAATAAAGAGACGCTATTAACAGGTGTAGCATACACAATGGTGACAGTTGCAGGGATAAGAGTAGTGAGAAGAGGTACCAGCTTCATCGTCATTGAGTGAGCGAGTTCTTGGTGAATCTCTACTTGTGTGCGCGAAGCCACTTTTATACCATTTTGGTGAGATTCCTTGTGCCAAAGTGGAGTCTAGCATCAGAATTGAGATTGTCATCAACGTCGAGGACCGAGGTGGAGGCTAATCGACGTCTTCGTAGAGGAGATTAGCTTCAGGGAAACACTCTTCGGCAGCGCGTGCCATCTGCTGGTATACTGGACGCCCGCCACTGTCCCCTCGTATCACGATAATATTTGATTCGCGCCCGATGAGGTTCGTACTATGGCCGATGGCTAGTGCGAAGTATATCAGTTTATTACACACAGCAGATATGATTTGAACTCGAACAAGCTCCAGAGCTGGAGTCAAGGTCTCAATCCATTTCAGCAATCGAAACCTCCAGAATGGAAAATTACTCCTGTATGCATGACTCCTAAAGTTGATTGTTGCCCTGTTCTCGTCAGCCCATAACCGACTTCAATAGCTCATTCCTGAAGCTTAAATATCGAGCCACAGATCGGATGTGGAGGTGAACCGAGAAAAAACTCGGAAGCGAAGCCAAGCTTTCATGTCGTATGTATCATAGTGTCTGTAACTTCTGGTCCACACGGTGCAGTATAGATTCTAGATAAAGTAAGGCCAAGCAAGTATAATCCACAACATTGATTGCACCATATTGAGCTAGGTACCTGTCTGTATGGGACACTGTGGCACATGAAGGTCTACGGGGTTCAGTATCAATCGATCACCAGACAGTGATGGTGTGATGCATAGTTTGTCGTAATCATCAATTTAGCATAAAGACCTGGTACATGATTCACAATCATGATCTATGGACCATGCCTTTGGCATGGGCCTTGTATCTCTTGCTAAGATTCAGCCCCCCAACCTCACTTTTCTCAGTTAGGGATTTGATTCTTTGAATTCTATTGAATCAGTGTTGAGGTCCAACTCTACTAACCTCACTTTGACATTTGTTCAGTTAGGACATTGATTTTAATTAACTCAGTGATGAGACCCAGAATCCCAGCTCTAACAAGATATAATGTGGCTCTTATTTGGTCATTCAATGTTTAAGTCCCAACTCTGTCACTTTGATTCTATCCTGCACCATTTTGAACAGTTTGGCACCCCTTGTGACATGTGACCATTATGCTGAAATAATAGTTTCAGCACAGGCCTTTTTTGGTGTGACTACATATACTGATACCTAGATTGCATACTTACCAATATGTCCACTAATAAAAAGTCACTTTGGTTATATAGCCAAACTGCTGCACTGCACTAATACAATCCCAGTGTGAGGGAACAAACACTCTGCAGGTAAATCCAGCAAGAGCAGACCAGTGCAGGTGATGAACAAGAGTCAAAGGGGCACAATGCAGCTAAGAGTTGGGCAGGGGGCAAGCACAGCAAGCTAAAGCAAAGGTAGTGACACTGGGGTTCTCACAATCAATCAAATGGATAGACCTGCTGCTATTGATTGGTCAAAGGATATTCTATCCTTGCAACTGGCTTATATACTACATCTGTGGCTATGCTATGGCTAATACTGTATGTTGTAAGTGGCCCAGGTATGCTAAGCAATGAGTAATCAATATGACAAAAGGAGATATAGAGTCTAGTGTCTATGGCAGGTGACTACTAAGCAATAGAAGTGGAGCAGGCAAAGACAGGCAGCTGGTCCAGTACATCCATAGAACTAGGCCCAAATAGAGTGGAGTCCCCATATAGGGTCATCCCCTTACATCACCCCCCCCTCAAGGTTTGTCAATGTCAGGGGACTTCCACTTTCCATCCATTTTCCAACTTCCGGGACTCCTCCGCAGCTCCCCTGGCGCCTCCGCGGCTCCCCCCAGGCCCGC
>JABFYK010058334.1:0-24794 GCA_018849495.1 Termitomyces sp. T123_Mx157 | reverse complement strand
ATCGTCATGATCATCAACTCGAATGCATGTTGCTCCACAAACGAATCTAATCACTAGGTATAACACGCGATCGACAAACGCTCACCGCTGCTTTCATCGACAGTGCGACTATTTCCGCTGAGGTTTTCTCGGTCGGTACCACCACAGCGCCAGCCTAGAAGCATCGGCATGCAAGTTTTGGACGGCGTGCTTGCGCTCCCTCGCTACCATTGCCTACCGCGCCCAACCCTCGCCCAGCACCATCTCCCCCGTCAAGGTCGTAGGTCTGGTATTTCAACTTTGCCTCGAGCCCGCGTTGAGCACTTCGCTGACTTCGGCTTTAGGAGCCGTCATTACCACTTGTCGCAGCACCGGTACCTCATCCAAGTTCTTTCCCTCCGATAACGGCAGTGGCTTGGCTGAGGATGAGGATGAGGATGAGAACTTGTTCAACCTTGACGGCTCGCAAGAGAATAATGCATCTGACGCGGCAACAACGAACACGACCCAGATGCATGAGGGAATCCATGCCTCGAATTGGGCAGACGGCAACAAAGAGAGATATCCGAGGGGGCAGGGTATGTCAACAAAATCTCGCGGTGTTGGTGGTTCCATTCGGCCGGCGTAAAGAGAAAGATGGTGGCAGCGGAACGGTTTCAGGGGCGGCTTCCAACCGTTGCTGACGAGTAGCATTGGGGATCAATCTCGAGGCTGGTTCGCGAGACGGCTACATCGTTGTTCCAGTGCATTGCTGAGCGGTGGGTCTCAGGGGAGTTGGATCTGGCGCGGCGAAACGAATAGCCATGGATTATTATATTGGGCTTGATATCGACTTCCGTGTGGTTGTGGACCGGGCTCGATATTCCTTATTGCATGGACTATGAAGTTTGTAAGTATGATATGATGGCTGCATTTGATAATCATCAGGATCAAGATTCTGCGTGCGATGTATCCACTTGTCGCATACATACCCACTGGAAATATCCCAGGCTTCTTGTTTGACTAGTATATAGCTCCCTTTGCATAAATATCAATACAAATGTCCGAATCAATGTCTGAATGTCTTTACAGTCAGATGTTTGACGTCGCGTCGTGAGAGTATGATATACAGTGAGTTGAATTGTTTCATGTCCGAGTAAGTTATGATTGTGGGTGGAATCTGGTTTGTCGAGGTTACGGAAAGCAAGATGTCGTTCACCGATTTGCTTGTGGTCAACTCCAGAAACGAGGGCGGATGGCTAGGTATGACAACAATCCCGCTATGAGTACTATGAGTGCGATGGTCTTGGAACCGATGACCGATGTCTCATGTTCAACCTTCATGTGTCAAGTCAGTAGCCTGCAAAGTTGTGTTCAAATGTGCACAAATACTTACTACCGACGTGAAGGGCGACAAAATAGGTATGGTAAAGTGGATAGGCGTATTTCGAGGGATTTTATAAGATGTGTAGAGATATACAGCCGCCAATATTAGTATACCGATGAGAGCTAGAAGGACAATCTATAACAATTTGACTTTCTTGCGGAACATGTAACTCAATCAAATACAGGATACATACCACAAGCCTTTCTAGTAGAGGAATCTTCCCGTCCTGCCGTCCAGTCACATTTTGGATAGACTCACAAGTACACAGACAGACTCGTAAATCGATTGAGACTGAACTGGGCAGAAAAACTTACAGAATTGTAAGAGGCAATACTATGCACATGGACATGCTCTGCATTCGGGCTTCGAGATGCAGACAACGCAAGTTGTAATTGCGTCTCTGCTGAGTGCGCACGCATAGTCCAGTATTGTATCTCCTGTGATTCGGAAGCTGTGGCACCCATTTCATGAGAAATGGTAGGTCGAGTCCTCCGCAAAGTACTACCATGCTGTTGTACTGGACCATCGTTGGCTCGAGATGTCGCAGGCTTCAGAGCTATAGATAGATCTTTTGCAAGTTGCATTGTGCGAGAAGTTGACCGCCCAAAGGTACCACATGGGCTTGTCGTTTTGCGAAGCTTGTTCATTGTGGCCTGGTTGAACGAAATACCTGTGGTCACGGGATCGCGCAAACTCAGCAAGGGGGTTGCAGTTTGTTTGTTTGGAGGCTTGTGTGGACACAAGCCACGGATCAACACTTGCTCATTATAAACGAGTGATCACGATCGGCATCATTTCAGCCGTTACGTTGTCACGGCCGTTCGATATTTATATAGGGATGGCGCCTTTTGGCGTGATCATCGTTCAGAGCCTGAGGCCGTTGGAATTTGTCCTAGGTTTACAAGGTACAGGTGACAGCCAAGTAACAGCATAGCAACTATATAGATAAAAAAAATTGTAAGTAAGCATTCCTCATCTTTATTGTATCATGTATCACGTCAACGGCCAAATTTCCCCGTCGTCTTCCTCTTCATCCTTATCAAGCTCTCCTGCGTCAATTATAATATCCAACATTTCCTGAAGTATTTCTGCTTCTTCAGAATAGCCATCCCAAACAGAATCAATATCGATAACTGCGGCTTGCAGCTCTTCCCGTGTCGCTTGGTGAGCCACTTTATTCCCTTGCTTTATCATCCTTGTCCCAATTTTGGACATGCGCTGCCAGCCCTGATATCGAACGCGCTTCGACCAATTATGGAATGATTCGCGTTTTCCTTTTGGTTGATCGTGTCGTTTCCCCAATACTTTGGCCGTCTTCTCTATAATAATGCGCCGGCGAATTTGATGGAGGTCTCTACGGAACTGGCAAAAAGTCCAACTCGATAAAGCCACTTGTCTCAATAATGAATTGAAACGATACGTACATCATCTGTTTCGCCAGCAAGGCTAGAATGCCACTGTGAATGTTCGTTTTTGCTCCTAACCTGCTGAAGTTCGCCAAGAATTATAGTAATCCGTGACTCGAGGTCGTTATTTGTCACTCTTAAATTGCTATTCTCGATTTCTAGTATCTGAAGATCTTCGATTAAGTTGGGACTCTGACTCTCCTGGTGCGTGGGCCTCGGGTCCCGAAGAAATAGCCAGTTCATCGAATCGCGCAGCCTGTCATTTTCCCGCTCCAATTCATTCTTTTCCGTCCGCAACTTCCAAAGCGCATCCGTTGCCTCGTGTAGCTCCTCCTTGGTCCTATGCAACTCAGCCCCGACTTCAAGCAACCGTTTGTACAGGTTTTGTTGTTGATAAGGCTCGATGTTGTTGGCCAAAGTCGACATCTGGACTTTTTTGATTCGTCATCGAGTGTCAAGTCGTACGAGCGCTGTCAGGCACTTTACCTCTGGATCTTGCTGGTTGAACAGATCCCACCGTCGCTTTCATCTGACAGTGAGATGATCCTGTCTCCTCTGCGTTCGTCCGAGTGTCTGGTACAAGCGCCCATCCAACCCACTTGGTAAAGAATTCGCCCCAACCAAGTTGGGAGGACGTTCTGGCCTGTTGAGCACCATCAGTCCTAGCGATAGAC
The DNA here is from genome assembly GCA_018849495.1 of Termitomyces sp. T123_Mx157. NCBI lineage: Eukaryota > Fungi > Basidiomycota > Agaricomycetes > Agaricales > Lyophyllaceae > Termitomyces > Termitomyces sp. T123_Mx157. The sequence continues at coordinate 21,369 of JABFYK010058334.1, read as the reverse complement.
TGCAAGAGTAGCATCGCTAATAAGTAGCTCCTGTCAATACGACAACAGGGAGTGATACGGAGCCAGGCCGTTTATCTGAACATGTGCATTCAATTTAGAGTTTGTACAACGTAACGGTACTTGATACACGATAACGTGATGCTGACAGGTTGATCTTGTGAAGCGCTCGAGAACGAAACGACTGCTGACTCGGATCACGAATATTTTAGCTCGTTGTTGTTCACTAGGGGAAGTTGAAATTCAGATCTCGAGCGGGAATGACACAGATCCTGAGACAGGACCGTATCAGTCTTCCTCCCTATCTGATCACAAGTGCCAGGAGAACGTGACCTGGTGCCTGGCCTCCTGAACTCCTGAAGTTGGACAGGTTGAAGGAATGATAGTCAGTAGTTGATTTAGCGAAAGCAGACTACGACTTCTGAATAACGTAGAATCCCTGTACTAATGTAGGTTTCAGCTTGACTCAGAATTCACACGCCTAACATTCCTAGGCACTAATATCCAGACAAATAGCATAGTGCTTATCATCGAGATTAGTCTAAGTGGCAGTGAATCAGTATTTTTTCTGCAACAAATGAAGAGGGAAGAGTGAAACACACAAAGGTTGAAGAGCCTTTATTCCGAAGCGAGAAGAAAGTGAACCAGCAAGGAAAGGAAATACAGCAGAACCAGTCATCCCAAAACCAGTAATCCATCCAATGCTGTCGGTGATAAGCCAGCGAGGAAGTATTTTGGAGGCATGGGACACCATGACAGGCAACATAGGCCCCAGAACAAGTCCGACCATGAAAACCTATGGGCGACAGTAATAGTGAGTCATTTGATCATTGGAGTTTCAGGCTTACAGCAACTGCATTCTCAATGACAGAGGGAACAAACCAGATGGTAATTTCCAGACTGTATTGAGTCAAACTTGAGTATTTCTTGGACATGAAGGTTATTTTGCGGGTCATTACTTACACCAGAGCGATTAAAGAGTATATGATGAGTGCACGGTGCTCGCCGACCTGTGGATTCATTGGGTATGACCGACTTAAAGTTTAGAATTGTCATCAACATACAAGATTATTAAACCATAAGAGACCGACGCGCCCAAGTGTAAGGCCTTTCTGAATGTTGAATTCATGGAACAGATTTGAAGTGGGATAGTATCACACCTCCGAAAAAAACTGATGAAATATACCCTGACAAGCGGCCACCACCTCGCTCACGGATGATGAAAGTAACAATCCAAGGAAATCATAAAGGTCAGGATACGCCACCGGGATGATTCCTCATACCTCCAAGGGTGTCTTCGACCCCGATATAAATCACGGAAAACATGGTCAGGATGTGAACCGCCCGAAGGCCGAATACCTGGCGATAAATGTTCTGACCCGCAGCTTGATCAGGGAGGAAGTCTCGTGTAGCTTGTCCACCTTCTTCTAACAAAGCTGCATACATAGTTGAGATAGATGTAATTGTTGTCGAATGAAGACAGAGTACACACGTTCAATGCGTTTGAGACGAAAGACGAGAATAAGCATGGTGGTGTTCAACACTGCTAGACCAGCAGAAACGAGATAGTGGAAAGACCAGTAGCGTTGGTCTGAGAAGTGGGTAGCTACAAAAGGGGAAGTAAACGCGCCAAGGCCTGAATGCAAGTCGGATAAGTCTGCTGTGACTTATGGCCACGAGGACTGACCATACGAGGCGTGCAAAAAACCGAGCTTGGTCTCCATGTTTTGCGATAAATTGCTCACAAATCCATTAGCATGAGCGTCCTAGATAGGGTTTCGTGTCAGAGTCAACAAGGCGGGACAAGGACAGACAGAAAACCAGTAATGAGAGGCCACAGCCAGTGATAAAGTTCGCGAATACCATAATTGGGAAAGGAGGGCAAGGAGCTTGAATTACGTAGGCTATAATCTGCAGGGTGGTCCCTGTGATATAAGTTCAATGGTCGAGTCTCGAGAGGAGGAATGGAGAATACCCATCACTATACACTATGTATATTATCAAGGTTAGTGAGATGGATCAAAGAGCTAGAGAAACTTAGACTTTGCCAAAGCCAATTTTCTCATTGATGTACATGTTCAGTACGCCACCGTTATGAATCCCTGCACTTCACATGAGTGGCCACACTATTGCAGGCTTTTAAACCTACCTACCACACAGTTTGATATGAAATATAGTGAGACAACCAAGTCACTGAGCTAGAGATTGGTCAGGGTTGCTTGTCACGATTCACTTATGAATGAACGTACGTTATATTGGCGTTGAAAGGCTGGCAACAAGGGACCGTTGGATCCATCATTCCAGCCCTCTCCAAAAAGCGCACAACAAAGCGTAATGAGATGTATAAGAGCAAGTCTACGGCTGTGCGCTTGTTCTGCGGATGAAAACGAGGGTTTCCTAGCTTGAAGAGTGTCGGCTACACCGATTCGAGATGCTGTAGGGGCCAAGTTGAATTGGATGGCAGTCTTAGCAGATATTACAGGCTCTGATTTCAAGGCTATTGAAAGGCTATTGAAGAATCTGTTGTTAGAGCTCGCGACAGTCTCCGGGTGCGATCTTCAGACCAATGTATCACAGGCGGAATGTCGAGCGCGGTGGCTCGCAATCTATGCTCAATAGGGTTGTCATCAGTAGACAGAGTCGACTCAGGTTGAATATGAGTCAGTACAAAAGCCTCCATATGGGTGTTCGTCGAGATAGAAGAGAAAATGGAGAGTCAGGATGAAGTTCGTGAGTTATTTCTCGAGCTTTATATATACAGGATCAAACTGTGATCAAAGTGCCTATGGTGCGTAATCTGCACACCTTAAAAGGTGTCTGCCAGACGACAAGAAGGGGTGTCTGTAAACCGCAACAAGTGACCGTACTATCATATGACCTGACTGATCATTCATCATTGCTACTCATCTCCGAAGACCTCAAAGGGAGTATATACTGGATCAAACTGTAATAAAAGTGGCTATGGGGCGTAATTTGAACACTCAAGAAGGTGTCTGGCCGGATAATGAGAAGGTGTGTCTGTAAACCGCAACAAGTGATGTACTGACATACAATCATTCATCCTGTAACTACTAATCTCTGAAGACCTATCATGGAGTACGAACAAAAATGCAACACCCTGACTGTATGCAAGTATGAATTGCCTTCTAATGTCGTTCTAAAAACACCATACTTGATTCCCATGCGTGGTGTGGCGGTTTCATGACTTGACGCCACAAAGCCAAGACTCTGCAACTGTCACAGTACCAATTTGTTCAATTCGGACACGGGTGTGACATGTGACCTGTCTGTTCTAATCTTGTGTTCGAACAACCCCGAAAGTACGTGTGACAAGACCTGAATTTTGACCACTTTTGGGAAAGAACAATCAAGGTTGTAATTGTTATTGACCAGAAAATCAGGGTCATTTTGCGAAATATGTAAGATAGCATTGTTGCGTATGTTTGTATGTGAGTGCCTCACCTACTGAATGGGGAGCTTGCTGTATTTGAATAGCCACATAATGTCAAGTCCAGTTAAAAGTGAATAGTCATTGTATGAATATTCCTTAAGACCCATTCCATAAGTATTGTCAAGCCAGATGCCCAATATCGGGCATTGTCTTCTCTCAAACATCCTCATCGACTCTGCCTCCTCACCACATCAAAGCCAATCAGTTCCAAATGGAGTCCAGAAAGGTAATCCCTTGAGTTTCTTAACATGAGAAAAAGAAACAAATTCTAATCCATATGAGAAATATTTAGATCAAAGATCAATTGTGACATCTTCAAGAGTAAGTCCCTGGCTCTTGTGGATAGTATTCACTCAGGCCAATGTCAAAGGAAACAGAAATACAATGTCCAGATATGTCTTCCCAAGAAGCAATGACAGATGGAACAAGCCCATGATGGATTTACACCATGCCATCCTGGAGTCGGAGGGCCTTGTGGAAATCTGAGTCAGTAATATACAATTTTTACCACTACTCAACTTACTAGTGTATCCTGGGCATTCAACAAAAACCACAGCAGGAAGCTCATGGCTTCTTAGACCATCTTCAGGCCAATACCAAATCTTTCTAACCACACCTTGTGTACCATTCACAAGTCCTGTTGATCATATGAGACATCAACTATTTTGCCAAAGAATTCAATAAAACCTTTTGAAGTCCACAAATTTCGAGTGATCACAACTCATGCACCTTCTGCTAACAGCATCATAGGTTTTAGACCATCTGCATCCTCCTCTGAAGTCTTCTTTGCAGCATGATTATTGCATTTTGCTTGACAGCAAACAACTGGTTGTCCTGTTCCAGATAAGTGACACATATTGCACTCATGCACAGTGGCTTGTCTTGGTAGGAGATAGAGAGCTTCATTAAAGTGTGCATGTTCCTCTACTGTGAAATTACCCCAAAATCGAGTTGAAAGCGGTTCATAATCATCAAGCACGGTAGAGTAAGGTGCAAAGTTGGAGTGGGTAGTGCAACTCAAAAGTAAATTTGTTCAGGATCTTCACCCTCTTGACAAAAGATATGAGAAAGAGTGATTGAGTCAGTATATCTGATTAATGCACTGAATGAGGAAGGATCATGAGTTCTGGCAAACTGCGTAGGGCTCATTGAACTCAAGGACAAGCAAACAGTTGTCAAAAGATACTACAAACATGACGAAGAATTGTCAACTTCTGGCCTGATCATATATAGTAGGCCACTTCCTCGAGTGAATCTATTCTAAATCTCGGAATAAGACTCAAATTTTTTTGCATTGTTTGAACTTTTTCAAAATCGGGCAAACATGTACATGAAGCTCTGTATAGTACCACCTTACGAGCAGTTATTTTGCATCCGCTCCTTGCGAGAGTCGGACGTCGGATCAGCAGCCGATGCACAGCTGTCTGTTTTATTCTGTTGTTTATTCTGAAAAGAGCACCGCGTTGTTCGCCTCCAGTTGGAACCCTACTATGTCTGCATACTACTCGCGTCCTACGATGAATGTCAACCCGTATCCTCGATTGAACACATTTCATGGTCCAAAACGCCAGCTTCTAGGCAATCATGCGGGCCATGCAGCTCCCGCGTGGAAGAACGCCCCGGCTCAAGGCCCTAGTTCAGCTGGAAAGGGGAAACAGGCTCAACTCGATCCGGGAAGCAAGATCTTTTTGAGCAGACTTCCTTCGGATGTCAAGGACTCAGAAGTAGAAGTGAGGTTTCTTTCATTTGCGACAATCGTTGAGGACGCCACTCATCGACGAACAGGAGCTATTTCGAAAAACAATAGGGCCATTGAGGGAATGTTTTTTGGTTTACAACTCGCAGGGCAACTCGAAAGGAATGGCTGTTGTAAGTTTTGCGCGACCAAGTGACGCAATGCTGGCCAAGCAGAAATATGATGGCAAGGTTGTGGACGGAAGTAAGCCCCCTATGTAATGTGTATGACCATGATATTAAGGCATTCCTTTTTACCTCAGGGCGACCCTTGAAGATTGAACTTATAACAGAAGGGACACAATTGTACGGAGCACAGACGGGACCACCGCCGACACCATCACTTCTGAACAGGATTGGAAACCCGACAAAAACACAACCACCTGCGGCTAACGGCGTAACATCAACAATGTCAGTCTTACTGAAACCTTATTTTGACTTAAAATCAACGATTCTGGATGTAGACCGCCTCATGCCCAGAAGCCTCGAAGCCAGATGCAGATAGTACCCCCTCCAAACGCTGTTATACCTGTCCCGCCTAGACGTATACGCCAAAAGAAAGGACCGAAGCGAATCAAGAAGCGCGCCGCTATCACAATAGATCAACTTGATAAAGAAATGGAGGATTACCGAGCGGCAGCAGATATGTCTGGTCTCACAGGTATCTGACTGTATTCTTGGATCGCAAGGTTTCTTGTCTCTCAGCTTTGGTCTACATTTGTCATATACCGCATTGAACATTCAACATTTGATGATTTTACGGCATCTTATCTTATCTATCCAATGCACTGTTATATAATTATCTTCATCTTACCTTGGTCCCAGCGTACCTATTATGGTTGCACCTCTCTATACCACAGCCTCGGGGCTGCTTTTCCATGCAGGCAAGATTTTGGTACTCACAATAGGTCTGCCTGCGCGAGGCAAGACACACATCTCCCGTGCACTTGAACGTTATCTACGATGGATGGGGGTCAAGACCCAAGTAGTGTCGTTAGGCGATTATCGTCGTAAGATCCTAGGTGCTGGACAGAAACTGCCTTCAGACTATTTCACGCTTGGTGCGTACGCGAAACTTCATGATGACCAGGCGATGTGATGGATTCCTTGAACAGGCGAGAAAAGTCTCGAGACAAACGAGCTGAGGAAAAAGGTCTCAACGGGCTGTGAACAGCTGATTTGGGAATTCTTTGAAGGTGGGGGACAGGTCGTGATATATGATGCGAACAACGGTTCGAAAGCTACGCGCCAGGCGCTGGCTGAGAAGTTTGATAAGGCTGGAATCCATGTTGTGCTGCTCGGTGAGCTCGTATCGCACCCGTGATTCCTGGTTTTTACCTTTAGTCATCAGAATCGATATGTGATGATCAAGAAATTATTGAGAACAATATCAGGAGTGTCAAGATATCTTCGCCCGACGTATGTATTGACGCTCGTCAGAGCTGTCGTATGTACTCATCCTCAAAGACAGTATCGCAGTTGGGACCCTAATAAGGCAGTAGAAGACTACTATAAGCGTATTCATGACCATGAGAAGTACTATGAGACAATTGACGATAGGACATGGCCGTATATTCGGATAATCAATGCAAGTCTACTTAACTCCGATATTCACTACAACTCATGTTTCATTGTGCAGGTTGGAGAGAAGATAGAATTGAACGTACGCCAATCACACAAACATGGAAGGCGGCTCATTTTTTCCTAGAATATTCAAGGTTACCTCCAAGTACGTCCTAGTTCTGACGTGAATCATCCGCTAAACGAGTAGTAGTCTAGGATCGTTTTTTTCCTAATGAACATTCACAATCGTTTTCGCACAATATATTTCGCCAGAGTATGTCTGTCCTGGCGCCACTCACATCTGCTGAGGTCTTTGTAGTCTGGACAGTCTTTGATAGAACATTCCTACAAGGCTGACTCAGATCTTTCGCCCGCTGGATGGGAGTATGCCGAACATCTCAAGGACTTCCTTCTTGAGCGCCGTGCTAAGAGCCTTAAGGAACGCGGTATCGATCCTCGCGAGCGCAAGCTCGTTGTACGTAAATCAGTCTTGTCGCAATTCTTGCATTGAAGTTCGAATTATTACTAGATCTGGACCTCTACCCGCCGCCGTGCAAATCATACCGCATATCCCTTTTTAGCCACAGCTCAGACGGTGAATGCCTTGGATGGTCCTCCAGTAGCTCCATCCCCCGAGCCGACCTCTGTCATCTCAACAGTGGGCAAGACCGCCGTAACAAAGGCTTCAGGATCTTCACTGAACATCAAGGTCGTAGAGAAGCCTCAAATGCTCGAGATCAACCCGGGTATATGGGATGGCCTTTCGCCCGAGCAGGCGAAGAAGTATTATCCGGAGGATTGGGCACGCTTCCTGAAGGACCCATACGCATCTCGAGCCCCACGTGCGGAGAGCTATCATGATCTCAGTGGTGTGTCTGTTTTTTTCGGCCTTCATGGTGTGAGCTGATTTGATGTCGCGTCATAGTACGTCTTGATCCCGTGTTGATTGAGCTGGAGAAAGAGCAGGAAGATCTGTTGATTATCGGGCATGCATCCGTTATCCGGTGCATGTTGGCGTACCTCATTGGACTCCCTGCATCTGAGATACCGGCAATTGAAATCGCGCGTGGAGATCTAATAGAGGTTGTCCCCGCTTCCTATGGCGTACAGAGTCAAGCGTTCCATTTTTGGGATGGCCCTGGGAGGCGGGGGCCTGCGGATCCGGATGTTACGGACAAGGACGATATCAACTTTTACGAGAATTATGCGGAGGATACGAAAGGAAAGAGGAATTTAACTATACCGGAACCGTTGATCATCAGAGGGTAGTTGACTTTCGGGGTTAATATTTTTGAAAGTGCAAGTGTACATAAGTAATCGAAATCCTTTTCTCTATTACGCATGAACGGAGAGAAGGGTGTTCTTCAATGGGGGTATATAGTTGGTACGTACTTGGTGTAGTCGTATCAAAATGATAGATGTTAAGTACCAACTTCTAAGATCTATTTTCCAGAGGCTGGTAATCCAGGTTCCGATGGCTCGGGACGATACCCCACATGAAGACCATGACCACCATCATTGCCACTAAGCTAAAACGTTGAACGACCGAAAGAAGGTCTCAAGATGTAATTTGAATAAGGAAAGATAGATACGTACAGAGGCTGCATGCTCTTGATCCCATACTTGCTGGAAATGGCGCCAGTCATGAAGGGCAGAATGGCGCTACCTGCCTGGCCAAATCCGGCTATCCAGCCAATGGAACCAGTAAGAATCCACCGTGGAAGAACGCGTCCAGCATGATTCATGGCAATGGGGTACATGGGACCAAGAAGAATGCCGATGACCGAAACAGCGACAGCGTCAACAATTAGAGAAGGGACGAACCAAATAACCAATTCCAGACTGAGTCTCCGATCAGAAGACTGTTTTAGTAGAATATACAAAAGAAAGATGACTGACCCAATGGCTAAGAACGTGTAAAGAAAGATGACCCGCCGTTCACCGACCTAACGAAGGGAAATTTGAGATAATTGCTTTGAAGCAATACCGGTATTAACCTTCTCATTGACCCAAAGGAGCGCGACGCGGCCTATCATAAGACCTGGAGAAGTTGAGAAAGATCCGACACGTTGAGTTCATTGATTCTCACCAGCAAAGAAACCTGTTGAAATATATCCCGATGAGGGGCCACCGTGTCTCTCTTGAATGATGTAAGTCACGATCCAGCCTAGACATTACGTTTGAGTCAATGACAGATAGGCGAAAGTAGGCCCCTTACTACCGGTTGTGACTTCAACACCAACGTAGATGAGAATGTACAATGCAAGTAGTTGGACAGTCTTATGACCAAGGATCTGACGAAATTTGCCATTTTTATCTGTTGACTGCTCGGTGATTGGATATTCCGGTATCATTTGCCCATTTTCTCTCAGACAATCTAAAGAGAGCTGTCCGTGTCAGCCCTCTTGTGGTGACACACACAGTCTCACCATCTTGTCTTTTGAATCGGAAAACACCGATAAGAACAAGAGTGTTGATGACAGCAACGCCTAAGGATGCAAGATAGTGTAAAGACCAATGTTTTTGCTGTGCAAATTGCGTCGCGACAAGAGGCGAGCAGAGCGCACCCGCACCTATTAGCTTATGATTTTTCTGAAGTAATCAATATTGGCGGCAAACGTACCATATACAGCGTGTAGTACACCCATTTTAGCCTCTGCGTTTGTGTCGAAGCTCGCTACAAATCCATTGGCTTGAGCATCCTGTCACACGAGCAAACTTAAAAGAACGTTGATTATCAAACAACACAACCACTGGCACCTGAAGGGCAACTCCCACACCGTTGATCCCATATGCTACTACAAATGCCGGGAATGGAAGAGCAGGGACCATGAGCATGTAACCGACTATTTGGAATATGGAACCTTGAGGACAACGGAGATCAACATGAATCCAATCTGTTCATTCCGCAGGTTGCGATGAATACCTAGCACGATAACCTATGTTCTTGGAGGTGAGTTTTCATGTAGATCGCAGATAGAATTCATTCTCCACCTTCCCGAATCCTAACTTGTCCGAAAGTGGTATGTTTACCAGAGATCCAGTCAAGAAGCCCTATTATCCATTAGGACTCAGGGCAGGGTTGAAGCAAGAAGACAGATATAGCATGACCTACCAGACATGCAAAGACAAATATCAGCGATACGATGGTAAAATTGACCTTTGAAGATGTTGTTTGAGACTAGTCCTGGATAACGAATCAACTGGGATTGCTCATTACATCATATACAGATTGAATCTTTGGTAGAAGCGGTCCTGTGGTACCATCGTTCCACCCTGCAAGGAACAATGGCATACATAGTGCAACAAATTGTACATGGGCTGTCGTAGTGTGCTGTTTCGTCTCGACTGGGCGATTGAAATCACTGGTAAGGGCATCCTCTTCACCCGGACCGACAGCTGGGAGCTCTTCCGTAGTCTGTTTTCGTGGAGATTCCTGTCGCGCCTCGGGTTCAATAGTATTTTCTAACATAGAGACACGAAAAAGCCTCCTCTGGTTGGAGCTATGTGTATGTAGACGTAAAGGTCAACCAACAATGGTGGAATAAGCCAGAGATTCGGAAAAGCGGCCCGGGGTTGGCGATCGAGCAATTTATGTTCAACTTCAGCGAATTCTCGCTACTCCATTTTTTTGGTCTGCTCGTGCCACTGAGTCTTCTTGACTCTCGCAGTAAACCTGTGACAAGCCTTGAGTTATAACATGGCGTACTCCTTACAGTAGTTGTTTCTCGAGGACATTCGCCAATCATCTCAGTATTTTTCGGCGGCGAATCACTTCCGCGATCTCTTTATCATAATCTGCTTTTAAGCGCGGTGGCTGTCTCATGCGACGAATATCTTGGCAACAAATTCGCAGTTCGGACTTAACCCTAGAACTCGCAACCCTTCTAGAGGATGCCTTAAGAGATGCTGGACAGAAGAATTGTCTACATTGATACTATTCCATATCCTTGGTGACCTCGAACGAGAGTTCCATCCCATGACGTTGCGGTCCGTCCTTGAACATCATGTTACCCTCTTTCCTAGCCAACTATCGCTTCTCCCATCGGTTTCCCACCCCTCTGACTCCGACCAAACTTTTCAATCTCTAAACGCTGGATGGTGCTTAAGTCGATAGTCCGCTTGATACCCACGCTCAAGCCTCTTGTCACCCAGCAGGCCTTGTACGACTCATATTGCTTGGAAACGGTAAATCACAAGGAGACGTACAACGTTCGCCCAGCGTTCATGACATCGTTCGGCAAGTGCAGTGCCACCTGTAGTGCTGTCCGTGACCTGAAGAATTCCGACAAAGCTCCAATCCATACTTGAAAAAGAAGAAAACCCTAGCGTTCTAGCGCACGCGAGACATGTGGAGAAGGCATTTGTGCTGCTCCGACACGTCGAGTCTGGGATGATGAAGACGACGTTATTCGATGGGCAGGTGATGTGTGTCCCTCGATATATGAACGTGTCATCACTGGGGTTTGAAGAGCAGCTCTGTACAGGCCAGCATTGGAGGTCGAGGCAATGATGAAGAAGAACCTTGGTTGGGACTCGAGTCGGAACAAGTGCGAAGGTTAGTCAAGTCCTACGGGGTTTGGAGGCTCAGTGTACATCGAATCGGGTATCAAAATTATTCGTGGCTGACGCTGACAGTTGATTGACTTGAAGTTTCGCAGCAGTCATGGGACATCAGTAGAAAACTATTTTACATTGGTCTGTTTAAATCAATGGTGGACCTTGCACAATCAATCAATCCTTCGCCAATTACCAAGCGCGGTGTCCGCCATCGACAATTATGCTGAACAATCAAGCCATCAAAATTGGCTCCTGATGATAGAAAGTTACTTACTCGCTTCCAGTACAGAACGTTGAAGCGTCGCTCGCGAGCCACAGCGCTACCCCACGAAGTTCGTCTGGCTGTCCGAGGCGGCCCAAGGGGTTCTGAGCAGACCACTCAGCCATAAGGCCTGGCTTGGTATCAAGGAAGTTTCGTGTCATCCTAATGTCCTCAAATCAGCCTCCACAAATGCCTATTCGTCTCCCATGACACAGATCTCTTACTGGGTGTAAATGTAGCCTGGGCTGATTGTATTCACACGGATGCCCTTTATTCCGAGTTCACATGCCATGGAACGTCCCATCTGTACTACAGCGGATTTGCTGGTGTTATAGGCGACCCAGTGCTGATTCTGCGGCAAGCATGTGAGTTTTTGGATTCTCCGGCTTCAAGCAGCTCAAACCTGGTTGGTAATACTGCCGCTCATGCTCGCAATCATGATGATGCTTCCCTTGATTCCAAAGCGCTCCATCTGCCTCCCCGCTGCCTGTGCAGTGAAGAGAACTCCGTTAACATTGATGTCGAGGAGCTGCATATGGCTAAGTATCATCGTCAACAATCATTGGTGTGACGAACCTTCCGGAATTCCTCCGCTGGATACTCCAGGCATTCGGCACTTCGTAGAATACCAGCGTTTGCAACGCAAACATCGAGACGCCCCTCCTTCGTGGCGATCTCTTCTGCAATCTTCCAAATTCCTACTTGATCTGTAACGTCTCCGGAAACGTACTCGAGCCTGCCGCGATAGTTTCCGCTCAACGGCGGTAGCTGTGCGGCGTAGGCTTGGACCTTTAGCCAACTAGCCTCAGGTTTGTTCGGAAGATCGAGACAGTAAACGATTGCGCCCGCTTCTGCCAATGCAAGTGCAATTTCAAGGCCGATGCCGCGATGTCCTCCTGTGACAAGAGCAACTCGATTGATGAGGCTGAATTGAGATAATGCAGTCCGCACTGGGGTAGCCGAGGCAAGGGCGGCAGCTACACCTTGGATCTGTGGGGTGGTGGTGGTGGCTGAGGTCATAGTTGTGATAGGAGAGTCTCTTAAGTCAGCTTGACTTATAGCTTAGCTTCATCGTGAGACACGGAAGCTAGACTGGTCATGAAGTCAAACTTATTGATAGAACGTGATGAAGAGCGACCTATCTGTTGACACAAAAGTTTATGGCCTTAGTCATGCTATCATAGTGATTTGCTTGAAGTATTGGAAGATATTGATTTCTTTGGTGTTGCAACTTGTACCTACCATACTTGGCAATCATCAACATGGACGACGTTTCCATTCCTTGACATTTACATGTGAATACGATTATATCGTCTACATACATATTCATTTGTGACCGACGGAATGAAAGCGCTCTTTACAATCACAAGTTATTTCAGTATTTCTGAAGCCGATCGGCGTATCAACGTGCCCTTATGATCATGGCGAACATCTGTATTCACTACTCGGGGTACTACAGCATTTGCCTGCATTGTCCCCCAAGCCAGCCGCAGCATTCTTCAGAGGTCAGGGACATCCTGCAGTGAAGTTCCTCAGGATCTTTCCCTTGATATTGGGACTGAGGCGACAAAACACTTGTCCAGAACATTCTGTTCTATGTGTGAGAATACTCGAGAGTAACCCTTACTCCGTATGACATGGCTTCCTGTCTGGAATGTGGTTGCTGTGTTTCGTGGCGCTTGCTCACAGACTATCATGTTTATACATAGCTGAATCAACTTGTCCGTCACCGAACTGCTTCAGGTTCTCAACTTTGGCAAATTTCCAGGACGTATCCTAATACATTGTTATCTGATCCCATTGTTCCGAACGTGGATTGGCAGGCTGAAATTGTTGTTGCCCGACCTCTACGTATACTCGATGTTTGAAAACATGAGCGGGACAAACACCCTGAACCATGACTCTTTGCTAACCTGGCTGTTGTAGAAGGTAATGACAGCATGCAAGAGAGGAATCATGGGTCACAACCTACAAAGGAAGGAGAGGGTTATTTTGGGATTGCAATGCTTGGGCACACTTCCAATCTTTATGAGATACCAGTATCCAGTGAACTAAATGATGCTGTCATTACACAGAAAGGGACAGGACGAATATGCTAGATCCGGAATATTTTGATATCTTTCTTCAGCAACGCACGACCCGCGAGGTGGTAAAAATCAAAAAAAAAAAAAAACATTGGACGGGCTCTTCTCTGATGGTAGATGGGTGGTACTCGGGAGCAGCTTGAAAAGAATGTTGAATACTTTGATGTGGCCGCGGAGATTCAGCTGAACGGCTAGGTCAAAAAGAACGGACTGCGCACACTGAAGCAGTATCAAATGATGTTCCGAAAGGGCGGCGTGGGCTTCGAAGGCTAGCATGTCTGTAGCACCATAGAACTCCTATCGGAAGGCCGTCGGATTTACCGTGTACATCGGACTGCTGTGAGCGTATGAACGAAGGTGATCATCGGATCATACTAAGCATTGTGAGAGAAACTAAGAGTTCACTAATTGGCTTGACGTTACTGAGTACGCAGGCGCAATTAGACTTTGTTGATGTCTTGATGTGGGACGAGGCCGGTGAGAGGGAGATCCACGTGAGACATGCGAGGTTTAGGCTATACTTGATTCAGTGATAATTAAGGCTGCGTACTATTTACCGGCAGACCGGGAAGAACGGTCCAGAGAAAGGACTGGGCATCACCCAATTGAAGATGGTCGGCACACGCGGCTTGGGCAATGACAATTAAGAGGTTACATTTACTGTGATGTTATCACTTTGTGTAAGGGACGTGGATGAAGATCTACGCATGGCGTGTGCTGCGTATTGCTTGAGAAGCCTTTGGAACTGGGAGCGGTCTGATAGGAGGTTTAGGAAGTCCATACCACTGTTCTCTAAGCGTCTAGGTATTGTAATCGTGATTGATGTGATCGTTCACGATGATTGACGTGGGTTACAACGAACATTCGTAGGTGTAGAAAACTATTAGTACTTCTGATGTAGTGGTGTTGTCACGGGGCTGAGATCAGTGCTTAAGATAGGAAGATATAAGTCACGGAGATTTCGATCGTTTGAGTCAAGCTAGTGCGAATCGGAGAGACAGCTGACCGACATGGAAGCATTTTGAGGGACACTTTGTCCATACCAGGTAACACAAAGCATATGCCAGGATCTGGAGGCGAGAACAGGCCCGAGATCTGAGCCATCTCATGTATTATTGACGACATAGCTGTGTCGATGATCGTTAGTCAGAGATTCAATAGGTCGATGTGCTGTGTGTGCATTTGAATTCCATGATATGTGTCGATTTGTCAATTTGAGGTGTGGACAGCTGACTCGGAATTGGAGAAGACAAAGTTAAAACTGCGATCTCCGATTGTCTTTGTATGTTTGTCTTTGTATCTGTCTTGGGTATGGCTGCGGGGATATAAGGGCGAAGTATCGTCGTTTTTATAGCTTGAGTGTTTAGAAACGTTACTGCAAAACTTAGACATCACAGCGCGGCAGACGTGAGTCATGTCCACAGATCTGGAGTTATCCATCAGCTTTGATTCTGGCACATAAAATTGTCGCTGATAAATAAAAATTTTATGGAGCGAAGCAACATCGACACATGACAAGATGCTTCGATGATTATGGATGGGAATTGTATTGAACGAACCGTTATGGTGACAAGTATGAACGATATTTCGGAAAGAAAAAATGCATGAGTATGTACTCAATGATCCACAACTAACGGATCCGTGATCGGGACTAGTAATTATTTCGATAAATTTACGACATGAGTGCCGGACAGTGTATTTTGATGCGATGGAATCATCGATCGCGGACAGAGTCGAAGAGATTGCGATGTCGAGATTGAAACAAAGACGCGACCAGATAGATATCAAGGATGAAGATTTGATCAAGCCATAACCGAAAAGGTCCACCTCGTGTGGTATATGGGATGCACTCTTGCGGCGATTGTCGTAGAGCTCTAGACTCTGACGCATATGTATATCAAATTGTTGATATCAGCGCTTAGGACGAGAAACTCGAGCTTGAACGGGAATATTGCATGCTAAGTCCGGAAAGTGCCCAGTGGCTATGATGGGAAGCTCTTGGAAGACAAGGGCAAATAGGAAATGGTACGCGTGACGTATCAGAAGCATGGAGAAGGCAGGATGCTAATGAGCCCAAGAACGCAACGGATCCCCTTCAGGTTTCTCCGTGCTTCGCCAGTGGCGTGGCACGAATGCTTTGAGATGCCATATGGGGCCAGAGTGTGCGCGTGCAGCCGAAGTGCAGTCAGCATTTGCCTCGGGCCCTCACTCAGCTGACAAGAGAAGGCTAATTGCTTTAGAGGTGTGTATCGTGTGTTTCTCCATGTGGGGAGGTCCGAACCGCGAAGGGGACAAGCTTTTTGGGCACGGAATAGTCGGCAGGCAATTGACAGGTGCAGCTCCTGATGGCCCCGATCTAGATGAACGCTGGCCGTTGCCGGGTCCAGGAACAGAGTTGTCGGAGGCCTGGCGCCACGTTCTCCCCGCGTGAAATCGTCATATATGTTTCCGCATGATCAAGCTGGGTTCGATTATGCTGTAAAGGCTGTGAAGGCGTCCTTTCTGAGCTTCCATAGTGAATGAAAGCATCCTAGAAGTGCGGGCGACGCACTGGTGGATGACGAGTAGATACAAGATTGGACGAAATTTTTGCCTCTTGCCATAAAGCGTACCGGCGGCAAGTGTGTGGGAAAGTGGTGATCAGCTTGTCAAGGATCCGGCGTAGAACTCGTCCTATAAAAGGAGGGCGCTCCTCATCAACAACCACTTTTCCCGCTCCCCCGTTTCCCTCCACATCCTCCCCCTTCCGACCCTGTCCGCCATGTCGTCCAGCACTATATACAATGTGCGTCAACTTCCTGATCTTCATATTCCCTTTTCTGCTCCAAGCCCTGCTTCCGCGGCGGCAGTAGCCTTTCGTCGTCACGCTGTCTCGGAGCTTCCTTTGCTTTTTGACGTTTCCGTGTCATCTTATAACCTCCGGGGCACGTGTGGGTCACTCATGCCTTGTTTTGCCTTTATTCAACCTCTTTTCAACCCCGATGCTCAATGAATCGTCCCATCTCACAGCACAGAACTCTTCAGCCCTCAGGGCCGCCGTCTCAAGGAACAAGCCAGCACCAGGGTCATGCACGTCTCAACGATTCATTTGAAGCAATTCGACATGAATTTGATGCTATGGTGTCAGAGTTGAACCTTTTACGGAGTCAGAGGGATGAGTTGGAGGCAAAAGGTGTGTTCCGTGTACCCATGGGTGACCCAGCCATCTCAATCCATCTTCTCCACTTCGCGCTGATCATCATCAGTTGGTGCTCAAGTTGGCGAATTAACAAAAATACATCAATCATTCTACGACCTCGAGAGCCAGCACAACAAAATCCGCACTCAGTACGATGATGAGGTTCATCGCTTACGTAGTGAGCTGCATGCGCTACGACAAGGAGTCCAGCCGCCTCACCCTCCCATGGGTCCTGGCTCCATTGGAATTCCTGGGCCTGCCGGACCCTCCAATCCTCTTCCGGGTATACAACTTGGTCCCGGTTCACAGCCATACAATAATGATCCGTACTATTCTCGGGACAGGGAACGCGAACGGGACAAGGAAAGGGAGCGGGAGCAGAGGGAACGAGAGCGAGAGCGAGATCGCATCGACAGAGAACGTGAATCCGATAATCGCGACCGTGAACGTGAGAGAGCACGAGGAGATAATCGCGTCGTAGATCCTGATTTTAAGCGCGGACTGAGTGATCGGGATCCAAAACGCCCCAAGCAAGACCGTATTAAATCTGATCGTCCAGGTATC
Organism: Termitomyces sp. T123_Mx157; assembly: GCA_018849495.1. Taxonomy (NCBI): domain Eukaryota; kingdom Fungi; phylum Basidiomycota; class Agaricomycetes; order Agaricales; family Lyophyllaceae; genus Termitomyces; species Termitomyces sp. T123_Mx157. The sequence goes on along the minus strand of JABFYK010058334.1, from coordinate 3,976 downwards.
TCCTCTAATACTAAATCACTTGGTACTAGTATTTTTGCTTATATACCAACAGATCATTTTAGCCCCTCCCTTGGGCCTGGAATGACACCTAAACTCCCACCGCCACCTTCCTCGAGTTCAGCAGTATCTGGTGGGCCTGGTCTACCGCCTCCCCCACCGGCGCAGTCGTCTTATCCCCCTCCGGGCCCGAGCTCGTCTAGTAATCCTCCTACTCTGACGGAGCCGCCTCCCCACTCCGGTGCTCTTATTCCTGTTCAACCCGGCTCTGCAGGCTTCCCGGATGACCTCGACATCCATACCATATCTCCTGAATACAAGAAAGAGGGAAGCGATTGGTTTGCAATCTTCAATCCTGGAGTCAAGCGTGTGCTTGACGTGAGCCTCGTTCACAACCTCATGCATGAGAGGTATGTCAGCCAGCCATCAATCACTTGGTCTTTTTTTCATTGTGCCCTCAATAATTCTTTTCTTTTTTTGGTCTAGTGTCGTATGCTGTGTTCGATTTTCACATGACGGCAAATACCTCGCTACGGGATGTAATCGCACGGCTCAGATCTACGATACGAAGACGGGAGCAAAGACGTGGTGAGTGAAACTTTGTTACGGCTACTTTTTCGGGAAAGATGTGACTCATCAGAGTTCGTAACATTTTAGTGTTCTTGTGGACGAAGTTGCTGGCAAATCAGGCGACTTGTATATCCGTAGCGTCTGCTTCAGTCCGGATGGTAAATACCTTGCCACTGGTGCCGAGGACAAACAAATCAGAGTATGCTTTTTTTATGATTGACTTCTGACTTCTGACAGCTGACTATTTCTTTTTCCCTTTTATCTGAAGATATGGGATATTCAGAAGAAGCGCATCCGTAATGTGTTTGATGGTCATCAACAGGAGATTTATTCCCTCGACTTCTCATCTGATGGACGTCTCATTGTATCGGGATCTGGCGATAAGACAGCACGCATATGGGACATGGATACTGGGTCATCCAAGGTCCTTACTATTAATGACCCGGATTCGCTTAACAATGATGCGGGCGTGACGTCTGTCGCGATTTCTCCGAATGGCCAGTTCGTCGCTGCGGGTTCCCTGGACACGGTCGTGCGCATCTGGGACGTGGCCACCGCGCAACTTGTGGAGCGTCTCCGCGGGCATAAGGACAGTGTGTATAGTGTTGCGTTCACACCTGACGGGAGAGGTTTGGTTAGCGGCAGTTTGGACAAGACGCTGAAGTATTGGGATGTGAGTGGGCTCCTGCCGGGGGTTAAGGGGAGGAAGGAGAGCGCCAATGGAGGACCGGTCAATGGACCGGGGGTGGTGGCGAGGAAGGAAGGAGAGAAAGGGAGCCCGTGCACGATGAATTTCATGGGGCATAAGGATTATGTGCTGAGTGTCGCAGTGTCGCATGATGGACAGTGGGTGGTATCTGGTTCGAAGGACCGGGGTGTGCAGTTCTGGGATTCGAGATCGGCGATTGTACAGTGCATGCTTCAGGGGCATAAAAACTCTGGTAGGTGGTTTTTAAGGTTGCGGAAGACTTCAGTGTTGATTCAGTTTTACCCCCCCTCTTTGTAGTGATTTCTATCGATTTGAGTCCGGCGGGGAATATCCTGGCAACTGGCAGTGGAGATTGGCAGGCGCGGATATGTGAGTTATCTTTGCGCTGGTTATATTGCGAATAGATGCTTATGTCTCAAATAGGGAGCTACAACACCATCTAATTGGTCAGATTTCCCCGCCATTTTGTTTTTAACATCTCGCTCTTGTCCATGTTATGTTGCATCTGTATTCACCTCTGCTTTCTTAATCCTCTCCCTTTCCATCTTGTCAGCCATACGTGATGTTGCGGCTATCTCGAGAACTTAAGTGTGTATCTACCTTACTCATTACTGTGTTTTACGTTCCTGTTTTCCTGAGACGTCAATTGAAAATTGTCGCTACCAATGTAATAACCCCCAAGCACTTGGATGAGTCAGATATCCTCTGGATAGTGTGCCTTTGAAATTTATAAGTCTTCCACTGTCCGAAGCTCGCTATTAGGGCTGCAGACCGTAACTGTTCTTACGGCTGACGGCAGCCGTCGACCATCCCGGGAACCTCGGGCATAGTTACGGACGGTTCAGTGCCGTGCATTGCGGCCGTGACGGCCGTTAGTTGTAAGGTTGTGATTTAAATAAATCTAGCCTTATCATAGTCGTATATCACAGTCCACAGCTGTGAAGCTGCTGTGCTGTGCCGTCAAAGGTTTTGGAATTTACAGTATATGTAAGTCTGCAGCTTACAGCAGTTCAACTTAGATCATCCACGAAACTGTATATATAGAACCAGGTATCTGAATCATATAGTTGATTCAGATATGTGCCTTTTATAAGCTGTAATGGCTGCTGTGGTCTGGTTCCACTGGCTATTTTACACTATGACACAGTTTATGGTTGCTGTAACTGTCTCTTAGCCATGTTTCTACAGCCATGCACCATGAATGGATGGTGCACACCCCTATTTTTGATCTCTACTAGCTCTACCCTCCAACTATTTCAAATATCATTGTGTTTGGAACTAATATGAACTATCCATGTCCAAGTAGATGAATTGAGTTCAGTGATCGAAGTCTTAGTCTATTGTCTGTGCTCTTGCATATCTTGCAGCCTAGACTTTGTTACTGAGCTCTAATTTTTTTTGAGCTGATGCAGTTATGAAACGGCATTAGATGGATCGAAATACTCCCACCAATATTTGTGCCACCATAATCATTTTTGTCATCACTCTGTTACCATGTTACTATTATGATATCTACCTCCATGTCAGATGGATAGTCTAGTCTGTTCAGGTTTTCTTCATGTAGTTGTTGGTTAGTTACACATCAATGTGGCACTTGCACCCTTGGTTGCTCTCTTTCACTATAACAGTGACATGTCATTTCACTGTTGTGTAGGTACAAACAACTTGAAGGTAGTTGCTCTCTCTCACTACAATAGTTACTGAAGATTCATTTCACTGTTGCATAGGCTTTCAGGCCAGGTCTGGCAGGCAATGAGTGTCCATCTTGGGATTGCTAGTGCCAACTGAATTGCTACAAGGAATTTTCATATAGGTCCCTTGCTGAATCTGTATGTCTTGTCTTTGCCATCATCCTTAGGGTTTGATTCTTGTTAGTTTCTCCTATGTTGGACCTTCAAGTCTTACCAATTTCTTCCTAGTTCCCAAAATATGCTGACCCAAGAATGTTTGTTTCTTGTATATGTTACATATCCTAACTCCTGTTCATCCACAGCAATCTTGTACTTTCTGTCCTCTTCCTTCTCATCTCCTTTCTCAGTATGCACCTCTTACTGTTGAATGCTCTTATTTCACACCTCCCTCTCAAGTTCTGATTGTTCATTCTTCCTTTCCTTTAGATCCTGTTTTCTTTTGATCTCCTGTATTTTTATCTTCTGCTACTTTGCTCAATTCCAATATTTATTCATAGTTTCAGCCAATTTTCTGACCACATTTCCAACTGCTAGTGGGCATCATATACATTTTCTGAATTGAGGATGCATACATGCTAGTACCAGATGATGGCTGAAAAGTGGATTTTGGAGATAGAGTGTGTGCTCAGGCAATGCTTGACTGAGCAGCAGTACAGATGGAAGTGACAAGCATCCTCAGATTTGATATGAGGAAATCAATCCTTTTTGTGAGGACATAGATTGTGGTGTTGGTAGTGTGGAGACTCTTTTTCCTCAACCTAAAACCAGCACACACAGCTGAGTCTGTAAAGGCAACCTCTGGAGAATACAGTGGCTAAAAAAACTGTCCCAATGTTTTATACTTTTTGAAATATGACATTGGCATGAAAGATTGGAAGTATCTAAAATTCTGGTTAAATCATGTAAAATACTATGGCATTGCAGCTACAAATTGCATCTTAGCCTATGTAATTTAAATCAAAACTGATGGAGTAATGGCCATTTTAAAATATTCACTCATTGGGACAGT